>JASDQU010107768.1:7595-21404 GCA_032191745.1 Picea mariana
AACCATGGTTAGCAACACTAGGGTTTGTTTAATGTTAGCTATATTCAACTATAGCTGACCCTAGAGTAATTTAATCAAACATAGTCAAACATACTTAACCATGAGTAACATTGAATCAACATCACGTGGTCAACCATAGTAAACTTAGTCAATCGAAGTTAACTAGAGTTAGCGATTGTCAACAAAATTTGGCCATCATCAATCATAGTCAACATGGTCAACCATAACTCACATGCCCAACCAAAGTCAACAATAGCCAACCATATTAAACATGGTCAACCATAGTTTATTACAGTGAACATGACCAACCCATATTCAACCATAATATACCATGGTTAATTGTAGGAATCCATGATCAATGATAATTAACCATGGCCAGCCATCGTTGTCCAAAATCACCTTTAATCAAGTAATGTCAATCAATGAACTATAGTCCTAGGTGGAAAAATTTGTTTTAATATTATCAAACCATAGCCACCATAGTAAGAAATATTTCTCTATTATTAACCATGGATAATGTGCTTAATATGGTTAACCGTATTCAATTATAGTCAACTGTAATCGATATAGTTAAATTCAATTATAGTCAACTGTAATCGATATAGTCAGTTATAGTCAACTATGATCAATTATAGTATATTATAATTAAACATGGTTAAGCATACTAACTTCTAGTCAACAGATGTCAATCATAGTCAACTACAGTCAACCATGGTCAATGATAGTCAACTATGGTCAACATGATCAATCATAATCAAATTTAATATAAATATCATATATACATGTTAATGTTATTATTATTATTATTTTAATTTACATATCTACTACTTCTGAGACACATGGATCATCAACTACTAACACAACCATATAATTAAAATTGGTTGATATATATCAATTAATGTCAAGGTGTAAAATGACATCTATTGACATATATACCAACCACCTTCAAGTGTGTAATTTTTCTAATAAATACTATTTTATTTAAATATGAGAATGCATGATACCTACAACATAGTTTGAATTATTCATATTATTAACCAAAAAAACATCATTAACAACATAACTATGCAAGGGATGCCAATTTCCATAAGATCATAAATTCCTTGAAGAAAACTCCAACCTCTATACATGAATGGGTATAATAAATTACTTTATAAATTAAATTACCAAAATAATCATCATATTAAACAAAAGGGAGGCTACACAAGACACCAACAAAAGTGTGTCATGAGTACATTCACTCTTGCTACTATTTCATAGTAGCAAACAAGGATACCCACTCTTTAAAAAAGATAACCATGGTGCGGATGCAAATGGAGTTGATGCATAGTTATATGGTATTTCACCTCCCATAAGAGACCTATTCACCATGGTGGGAATGGTTTCTATGGCATTCCATCACGCAAAAGATACATGTTGGTGTCAATGTTGTAACCTAGGTCTGCACCCCTGCCCTTTCCCTCCTTTACCCTATACATCCATCAAGTCTGATTTTTGTTTTGTGTTTGCTAATTTTATTCTCCATGATTTAATGACTCGGTGTCAATGGCCCCTAGTGGTCTTTACTTGCTTTGCATCATTGTACTTATTTCTTGAAAGGTGATTACATGTTTTGGTTTGAGTTTGAAACATATGTCATCATGTTTACCATTGATTGAGCATGCAACAGGTCGACCAAGTCCTTTATATGCAAAAGAAACATCCAAAAAGAAATACGCAATAATCCAGAGAAACGGATTTTGGGCTTAGGTTGTGAGTAACAAACAGATTAAAAAAATTTACGGTCGAGATCCAACAGTCAATTAAGACCAATGACTCTTGTGCATTTGGAGTTTCAAAACAATGAAAGGTTTTAACCACAAAGAAATATGAAGTTTCACTTTGGGACTTCGGCATCCGGGCGTCCAAGCTTGTTATTTTTTCAATCCTAAAAATACCCGAACTCTGAATTGTCGAAGTGGCTTCCACGTCACTCCAAGAGATTTTAATCTAGAGAAAACATAGTTTCCCAAAGTGCCAGAGCCCCGAAGTGCCGAAGTGTCAAAGCCCTGAATTTTCGAAGTGTTGGATCCCCTTTCTCATAAACTTTTTTTCAGTGAACGTGTCATATGCCACCTATCAATTGATTTTAGATGACATGTGGCATTCTTTTTAGGTACTTTGGTTATGTCATATGCATTATTTCAGGTGACACGTGTCACTATCATTTTTATGACATGTCATCGATTGTGACAATGTGTTTCCACATCACTATGGGAGATTGTCACTTTGGGATATTTTAATTTAGAGCGAAAACAGTTTCTCGAAGCCCAGAGCCCCAAAGTGCTGGAGCCCCCCGAAGTCTCGAAATATTAAATGATTAAACTATATTAATCTCTGGTAAATTTTCTTAACACTAAGCATTAGTTAATGACCTCATGAGTTCAGTCATTTGGGACATATTAATACTCTTCATTCAAAATCTCTTGAATGTTGAATTGTCGAAGTGGCTTATCCTCATTAATTTTGTGCATTAAAGTATTCTTTAAATGGGGCCAAATGAAGAAAATGCCATTTTACAGGTGAAGTTATATATTTGAAAGTCTCAAATGACTTTCTAATCCAACCAGTCTACAACATCAGATTACTCATCAGGAAACAACTCAGATTCAAAGGAACCTGAGGTAGTTCAGGGGTATGACATGAGGACAAGGAGAAGCATAACGCTAGCAGACCAAAACCCACCTATCAAAGAGAAAGACAAGAATAAAAGGCATATTACGGTCGAGACAGAGAATCATGATGACAATCAATAGGTACAAGAACGGAAGTTGCAAGTCCATACCTTGCAACAACATAATTAGGAATTGGAGAAACTACTCTAGACTGCTAAAGAAATATCAAAGACTCCAGAAGAAGCACCATAAGAATTGCTTCTTTCTAAAGGAGATAATTTGAATGAGTTCTTGAAGAAGTTTCCAACACACCCAGTTACCTCCCAGTGGCATCCAACAATGCACATGGACACCAGTGCTCGATACAGAGTTCGGTTTACTCCATCATATGCATCATTCTAGTTTATTGCTAGTAGCAATTTTTAGTTGTTTAATTGCAAGACTCTTTTATATTAAGGCATAATAAGTGGTCATTTATGTGTGATATGAACCACTCATTTTTTATTAAGTCAAGCTCGAAGTATACATTACTATATTCTAGCAGTATTTAGTTAAGTCAATAAGTTGTTCTCTAACTTATAGTGTAGAGGTAAGCCTCAGTTCCAGATGGACGAGAGCCTTTAAAACTTTGATAAATATGAAATCTTTGTATGTTTTGAGGGTTCGGATTTTGGGAAAATAATATCAATACACGAAACTGGTTGGACCTATTATAGACATGGATTAAAGCTCTCTACGTTGTGAATATACACTAGATGACAATGTGTTTATGTCCAAATATACATGTGTTTTATCTCATCTTGAATGCAGTTTTTTATTTGTGCAAAGTACATTTCATTTCCTTCAACTATTGTATAACTTGTCTTTATTAATACGCAACCTGTAAAACAACTAATTCTTTGGTGAAGGTTTGTTTCTATTACAACCTGTGGGAGTAATTGTGTTTTTGATACATGTTTAATGCATTGAAATAATATTTTAAGTATTAAACTTCTTACAACATATTATTCATTGAATGGTTTGTTGTTTCCTGCATTCTTTCCTCTATTACCTCAATTTTTTTTCATTTGTGTGCCACCAGCCAAGGAGGACCCTCATCCATATCATTTTTCCAACCCAACCATGTTCTTGTCTTGCTAAACCAACCCTCCAACTGACCAACAAAACCAAAAAACCAAAAAACCAACTATTCCAAAACTTGAGGTGGCCTAGCTCTGCCTTTTAGCAGTCAGGTGCAAAATTTAGGACCATCAAGACCTATGCTTAACACCACACACCTCTAACGTTACCATTGAAAAAGCTTAATTGTTCTAACATTAATCACATAGGTTAATGTTTTAATCTCCTTGATCACATGTTAAACAAGAGGAAATTATCATTAAAAAATAATGATTAAGAGATTACAATTAAACACTTGTCTCTCTCATCAGTGAAAGTATACTCTTGATTTAAAAATTTCCATCCAAAGAAAAATGGTCTAGTAATGTTATTAAAAATTCAAGGGTCCCCAAAAGGGAACTTTGACCATTGTTAAGATTAAATAGGTTAATTTGAATCAAATGCAATTACTAAAGAATATAGTGCAAGAGAGATGTCAAAGATTATGACTTATAGGCTAGGTGAAGACTGAAGTGTGTTAAAGAATGTTGAGAGAGGTTTTCCAAACAACAAAAAATTATCAATAAATCATTTTGAGAATATATTTAGAGATGACGAGAGAGGATAAGAGTTGGTCTTAAAGAAATTATCTAGACATCAAACCTAAATTACTCTTTGCATGCTTATAAACATGTGAAATAAAATAAGGGTCTATAAGAACCCATAAAAGGAGACACAAAAGAACCAAATTAGCACACCAAAACATTTATCCAAGCTAAAAGGAATAGGAAACCCCAATAAATAATTTAGCATAATAAAGACACAACCTTGATTACTAAAACACCAAAGAACTAGCTAAAGGATTCAACCACATAGTAGGAAAGTACTAAGGTATTTTTTCCTATTTTGCAAGACCCAAAAACCTTAAGATGAATGTAGAAAAGGATTAAGCTACACTTGAGATCATGTGTTAACCAATAATAGAAACATATATAACTGTGAATACACGGGCATCTCCTGAGCTAGTAGAAGTGTGTTTCAATAAAATTGCAAATAGTAGTAGCATGAAGAATTCGTTGCACATCTAGACAACAAACATTGCAATATTTGTGATGATTTACCACCCAAAAAACATCCAATACATATTTCTATCCTAACACCCCATAGAAACATTGGCTTTGGCGACCAATGGTCTCAACATTGGGTTTTATATGGTCAACAAAAGCATCCCAAAAAATATCTAAAAAAATGCCAATGAAAATGCCAAGAAAAACATATGCTAAAACATCAACTCAAACATCTTTATTAGAACTAAAAAATGGTTTCTCTTTTGAAAACATTATTGAGTCCTAAGTAGATACCAAATAAATGTCCAATATAATAATATTCACAAAAATAAATAATAATAATAATAATAATATTCACAAAAATAAATAATAATAATAATAAATGTAAAATAGGGCTTACCATAAATAATATACTATAACCTGGAACAACTACCAACCACATTTGAGCATATTGGCCATGGTTGAAAATATGCACAACATTCACCCATTATCTCTTAATTCTCTAATATTTTAACCTCTTAACCTACTAATATGTAACCCCCTAAATCATATTCTCTTATGTTAACTAATTTTCACTTTCAATGAACATAAATCATGTCATATAACTAGACACTAATACATAAACCATCATTGTCCATGGTTAACCATCTCGTCTATATTGACCTCATTGCTCATTTATTTTCATACCATATTTTGGCATATTGACCATGTTTGACCATCATTTTTCATGATGACCGTGGTTTAACATATTAAATATATTGACCATATCAACCTTGATTAACCATATTTACCATATCGACCACCCAACGCACTAACACTTGATTCAATAAACCCCTAGCCACTGAATTTACTAGTTTCTTAACCCACAAACCATTAATTAACATTACCATATTGAATATCATTCGTTTCAGTTAATAACCATTGATTATGGTTTCTTTTCTTGCCTATTATTGATCCATTTTATGTCTCACCTTTCAATTCATGTCTTGTATAAATTTTCTCTCAATCCACTATTCCCTTAATTTTCTTAATCTAAAGTTTCTTATACTTAGCCATTTTTTTATGTCCATGGATCCTTTTACTATAAAAACACCCCCACACTCCACACAAATATTTCCCCACATAACCCAACTCTTGGTGCAGAGAATTCACACAACTTTTCCTCCCACACTCTCGTGCTTCCACACTCCTAATGGAGGCTCTTGGAATGGAATTCACAAAGTAATATGAGACTAGTGAAAGTATTTATTCCATTGATTCCAGAAAAGTACCAGATTATGGAGAAATCAAATACTTTCGTTCCTAGATATGTGCAACACCACATATTATAACAATACTCACCATAATAGTGGTTGGTCTTCCCTAGTATATGGAGTTGTCCTTAGCAAAGATTGGTTCTTGATGATTGGAGGGTACATAATGAATGATGGAAGTTGCATGATGCTTCCATACAATGATGAAACATTAATCAAAGTATCATGAGAACAAATAAATCCAACATTATTTGAGAAGAAAGAAAATGAAATGATGTAGAACTATATCTATGCTGGAATTGGAAATAGTGTTGTTTTCAATACAAAGCAAGTGAATTCTCCTAAAAAAGATGAAGATAAAACCTTTCAAGGGTTTTGGAAATTTTCATTTGATGATTCTTATTCTATATTTGGTATCAATGTTGGTCTTGTATTTAAAATTCCTCAATCTTGCATCTATCTGCATGCAATCAGATTTGATTTCCCTTGCACCAATAATGAATCTGAGTATGAAGCACTAATTCAAGTATTGATTCTAGTGCTTCAAATGAAGGTTCAATATTTGATAGTGACTGGAGATTCATAATTAATCATCTATCATATCAAGAATAGGTACAAGATCAAGAAAGAAATATTCAAATGTCATGCTAAATTGTCTGGCATATTATTGGTTGTTTCAATTATTTTAATATCACTTTTGTTCATAGAGAAAATAATCATAAAGAATATTACTTAGAATTTGTAGCATCTCTTTGTAATCCAATTTATTCTCAAATAGTCGATGCCTCTCATGTCAAGACAATATTTCAACCATCTTTCCTAGATAATCAAAATTATTGGCAATTTTTTAAAAATGATGAATGTGTTGTACATTTACTTACATATTTACAACCAATTATTTTAGATGAAGGGAATGTTGATGATCAAATTTTTCAAAAGGAAGAAACACATGAATGAATTTCTAATCTCATTCCAAAGGATTATGTCAGTCTAGAATCACTTTTTATAAGAGATGATCAGACAAAAAGGAAGGGAAGGATATGATAGAAGAATCATTTCTCAAGAAAGTCCAAGAAACTCAAAAGATAAACATTGGGACACCTAAAGCAACAAAATATATAATTTGGGTACTACTTGTATTGATGATGAATTCAAAAGGTATACCATCCATTTTCAAGTATTCAAAGATATTTTTTCTTGGAATTATGATTATTTAAAGGAGTATTATAAGTCTATTTTCCAGCATACCATACCTCTCAAAGAAGGATCAAAGCCATTTATACAAAAGTTGAGAGTAATTAATCCAAAATTCAATTCTCTAGTGAAATTAGAACTATAAAAGTTAAAGAAGGCCACTATACTTTTTTCAATCCAAAATTTGTAATGGATATCTAATATGGTGGTGGTCAGGGAAAAGAATGGTGAAATTGGACTTTTCATGGACTTCCAAGATCTCAATTGTGTAAGTGCCAAATATAATTAACCCCTCCCAATTATGGAGACCTTGCTTCAACAAGTCACTGGTTCCACATTGGTGTCTATGTTAGATGGATTTTCTAGATATAACCAAGTACTTGTTACAGAGGAAGATAGGCCAAAGAATGCATTTTTAAAATCATTGGGAACACATTCCTATTTCTACATTCCATTTGGATTGAAAAATGTTGGTGCAATGTTTCAAAGAGAAATGGACTATGATTATAATGACCTGATTGGAAATTTTATGGATGATTATCGAGATGACTTAAATTTCCATTCAAAACTAAGATAATGACACTTCAAACATATGAGACAAGTCTTCTAAAGATGCAAGATGTATAGTATATCTCATAATCCAAATAATTTTTTTTTGTATCAGAAGGAAAGTTGCTTGGTCATTTGTAAGAATGGAAGGTGTTTATATTGATCCAAAAAGAATAAAAACCATTAATGATTTAAGTCCCCAAACATATAAAAAAGGAATACAATCTTTCTTTAGGAAGATAAATTTTGTTTGGTGATTTGTACCTGATTATGCCACAATTGCAAATCCAATCAACATGTTATTGAAAAAGGATAAAAAAGTTTGAGTGGATGCCAGACCCTCAAAAGGATTTTGAAAATATAAATTATGCAATCACTACGACTCATGTTCTTATCAGTCCATATTTTGAAAAATATTTTTTACTGTATTAATTCATTTCAAAAGAGACTATTGCTTCCATACCTACACAAAGAAACTCAAAAGGAAAAGAGCTTCCAATTGATTTAATGAGAAAGACGTTGCATGATTATGAACTGAATATTCTGACATAAAAAAACAAGATTTTTCTTTGGTAAAATAAGTTTCTCATTTCAAAACTTATATCTTGTCAACACATGTCATAGCTTATGTATCACATACTCTAGTGAAATTGTTTCTTCATCAACAATTTAGAGAAGGGATATGGGAAAACTAGCTTGCCAAACTCCAATAATATGATATGGAGATCATGCCCCTCAAGGTTGCTAGGGGAAAAGGATTGTGTAAGTTAATGAACGATATTGAAGCTGTTAATATTCCTCATACAAATGATGTACCAACCCAAGATGTATCTATATCAAGACTATAATGGTATAAATACATCATTTTTTATGTCAATTTTGGACATTTTCCTATTGTAATGTCTCCTAAGAAGATAAGAGATTCGAAGATGAAAACCAATCAGTATGTAATAGTATCTAGAATACTTTTTTGGAAAACAAATTGTGGTTTATTGTTGGGATGTTTGGACAATTCAAAATCCCACAAACTACTCCAGGAATTTTATGGAGTATGTGGAGGACTTTTTGCACCAACGGTAACTGAACACGGAATCATCAGAGCTAGTTATTATTGGCCCACTATGTTTAGGGATGCTTATGCAATGATAATAAAATTCCTTTCTTTCCAAACATTTTCTGGAAAAATGAAGAGAGAATCCATGCCTTTGAAACCCATTTTAGCTAAAGTGCATTTTTTACAATGGGGAGTATATGCATTGTTCCAGTCAATAAAAAATCCAGTAAAAGACATGCATACATTATCACTTCTACCAATTATTTCACAAAGTGGAAAGAAGTAATATATTTCGAGAGTGTTGATTTAGAAAGTTTGATCATTTTCATAAAAGATGATATTTTATTCATATTTGGTGTTCCTAATAAATTTATAACAGATATGGATCAATTTTCATTGGAAAAAAATTCACAAAGTTTTGTGGGAAGTGTGGAATATTGATGGACAGTCAATTACTATCCCTAAGGAAATTGATTGGCATAATCAACCAATAAAAAAATGATTCAAGTTCTCAAAAATGTCATTGTGGAAAATCAGATAAATTGGCATAAAAAGTTGATAGAGGATCTTTGGGAAATTCAATTACCTCCAAAGGAAAGTTTTGGAGAATCATATTATACTTTGTTATATGGAAAATAATATAGATTTCCAATACACTTGGAGTTAAATGCATTAGTTGTTGCTATAGAAAATTACTCTAAATACATATCACCTATTCAAGCACGTATTATCAATTGATGCAGTTGGAAGAACAAGGGGAAAAAGAAATGGAAATCATGCCTAACAGACAACAAATACTCAAGAAATATTTTGATCGTAGTGCCAATGCGAATCATGTTCAAAAGGATCAATGGGTTTTACTTTGGAACAAATCTAAGAAGAAGCCATCCTTTCATACCAAGTTCGAAGCTTTAAGGATCAGGCTGTATCAAATTGAAAAGATATTTGGTCGCAACTCTTATTTATTCAAAGATACAAATTTAAAATTTCAATCATTGTCGGTAAATGGGTATTTCCTCAAACATTTATTTATTTAACCCCAAATCGTCACTATTTGTACATAAAATTTTCTATTATTATTTCCTTTCCTATTTCTTTCCTTTCAAGATTGTATATTCTCATATTATAACACATTTTCTTTATGTTCTTGTTCCCTTCAGAAAATGAATCATTGTCAGCTCCATCACCCATTGTAAGACTCTCTGGATTCTTAGAAATCCACATGGGGTTACTATCCAACAGTCAGAGCGAGTTGATGACCTACTTTACATCTCACCTTTCAATTCATGTATTGTATAAACTTTCTCACAATCCACTATCTCCTTAATTTTCTTAATCCAAAGTTTCTTATACTTATCCATTTTTTGATGTTTGCAAAGCCTTTTATTATCACAACACATGCACTCTACACAAATACTTTCTTCGTACTCCACACTTCGCACAAATATTTCCCCACATAAGCCAACACTTAGTCTACTTTCAACTCTTGTTGTGAATAACTCACACCACTTTTCCTCACACACTCCTACACTTTGCACAGGATCCTTTCTACATTTCCCATATTTAGTCTATTTTCAACCCTTTAGTGTAGAGAACTCATAACACTTCCACTTTTCGCACTCCCACACCTTTGCACTCCCGCACCTTAGTACATATTTATGTCCACTTTTTCTTCCATCTTGAATAAAGAATATGAAGGGTTTATGGTACTAAAACACGACTTCTCTTTCTTGGGTTCTTTCCACAACTCAATTTTTGGGTCTTCGTTATTCCCCAATTTTCCATCTGATCCAATATCTAAGTTCAAGCCTCCAACTTCTTAGAATGGTATGAGATTGTGTGATATATCCTCCATGAGGAGGGGTATGTTGCAAGATATGTCAACAACTTTCTCCTCTAGCCTCACAAATATCTCCTTTTCTAGATATCAAGGGTTGTTTTGAACAAACTTATCGGCCATGGATGGGGTTCTGTGAATTTCTTCTTAAAAAAATTCTTGGATCCCTGCAAATTTCCACAAATACTCCAAGAAAACCTACTCTGATACTAATATGATCTGTAAACTTCCATGGATATTCCACTTCAAATTTTTTCACAACATATATAACAAAAATACTGAAATATTTAATGTGAAGGTTAATTTCCTTTATATCCCAGATTCTTTAACTACTAGTTATCTACTTAAATATATGAAATAGTTGAAATGTGAAAAATAGAGAACATAAATAAACACTCACACACCATCCACAAATAAACACAAGATCCTAGGAAAACTGGTACAAGAGAAAACCCAACAAGAAGGTGAGGCCGCTCTACTCTCTTTTCTTCAAATGAAAGTATAGAAAAAGAAACACTCTCTGTGGAGTTACCTTTGACATTGTGGCCTATATGGATACTATAGAATCTCTCCTCCTTTATTAGTCTCTCAAAATAACACTCCTATGTCCTCTACTCAACTATGGAACAAATACAATGCCAAAGAATGGAACCCTTTCTCCTCCTAGCAGTATGATATTTAACATAGCCTAGTAGTCATATAGGAGTAGGGTTTTGACTTCCTCAGCTATAAATTAGTGATAAGATTTGGAAATTCTATAATATTATTTAAATTCCACACATCGATATCCACATATGTTTGATTAAGGGAGGGCTAACATGGCATCCACTTGTCCCATGGTGGTTAACAAGGTAGGTCAACTTGCGGGAGGCATAACTTTCACATATGGGCTCCAATTGAGGCACAATTTGCACCGTTGGAAAGGCATCGAAATGTAGAACACCATAAAAGGTCTGCATAAAATTTATGGACACTAAAACCCACAAAAATTTCATTTAATGCCTAAAAATGGATCCATAAGGTTTCAAAATTGTGTGTAATTATAGTGCATGAAGTACTATAATTAACTAAACAAAGGACAATACTAAATTTTTCCCTATTTCAGGTCTATAAAAACAACCTATCCTCACTAATAAATCCCAAAATATTGTTATTTTGACTGAGAATACTACTATTCTACCATATAATTATTCTCCTTACAATGTTTCTAATGAATTGGCTTCTCTCAAAGCCAATGTCATATTTTTGGATGTCTTACATTCACCTAAACAACAACAAAACCTAAATACAACTCTTGTCTTCCCATTTCCTTGGGCTTCAAAATAACTAAAAATAGAAAATAAGAGTGATAATATAACTATAATAGAACTAGAAATTCAAGAAGATGAGATAGAAATAGCCACGAGTGCCCACCCTAAACCTAAATACCCTATTTTTTATATTGTGTCCTACAAATTATTGGAAAAAATTATCTTTCCTATATGATTGATGGAGAGGCATAGGATCAGGTTTGGCACTTACAATTTAATGAGGACTCTTATTCTAAAGTGAATGGTACTCATGGTACTCTTATTCTAAAGTGAATGGTACTCATATTATTTAATGAGGACTCTAAATAATTATGTAATTCATAGACTACCTCTGCCTACCTCTAAGAAATGCATTCAATCATTCATGGGAAAGATCAATTTCATATGTAAATTTGTACCTGACTTTGTTGAAATTATCAAACCTATCCATAAATTGTTAATAAAAGATGTTAAAGGCACTCAAAAATGCTTTTGGTAAATTAAGGATATTATTAGTCCTAGCTAAACTAGATTTTTATAGGGAATTTCAAATCTATACTAATGCTACAAAATAATAAACTGCTTCAACATTTCTTATAGCATGTTGAAAAATCAATGGCATATATGAGATAGAGACTAAATGAAAATGAGGTAAAATATTCCTTGATTGTAAATCATTCCTTTTCACTTATTACTTCTCTCAATCATTTCAAAAACTACATTCCGTAGAAGCATACTATAGTAAAAGTATCACTTCTTGTCATTAAATATTTGTTTTCCCAAACTTATTTGCAATGTAAGTTGGAAAACTAGTTAGCCAAATTTTAGGAATTTGATCTTAAGATTTCCATTATCAAGGCTATTCTACTGATAAATGCTCAAATAACCTTGAATATGATTATTATTTATTATTTTTTTAGTTGGAATGTTTTGATATTGATTTTGATATAGTGTAGGATTCTTGGTACAAACATTCCTATATAAACATTGACCTCCTCTTCATTTATAAGATAATGAAAAGATAAGGAATAGGATCATATAAGTTATCATTTTGTCCTTCTAAGAAATCATTTGTTTCATATGCATTCAAATGGTATGATTATTAGGTGCATGGGAAAGTTTCAAGAAAAAACAATGGAATGGTTCCATGATGGTGCTCACTTGCATTATCATAGTGGTAGGCACTTTGCAACCAAAGCAATTACATGTAAAATTATGCATTATGGTTTTTATTAACCAGCCTTGTTTCATAATGCTTTTATTTTCATTAAAACTTGTGATCACTATCGAGGAAAATAAAATTTGTATTCCATGGTTGTGAATCCCATGATTTAATGTCTTCATTTTGTGAAGTGGGGATTAGAATCCATTGTTAATATTGATCACCCTTCCTTAGTTGGTCATGTTTTTATCATCAGTGCTATCGATTATTTTACCAAATGGGTTAAAGATGTCATTCTTAAATATCCTAAGCCAAAATAGGTCATTTATTTTTTGGAAGAAGTCATATTTTCCCACTTTGGTTAGACACATGATACTGTAAGTGACAATGGTGGTGCTTTTGTGTCAAGTGAGTTGTTTTCTTTAGACAAAAAAAGTCACTATGGATTTCTATTAGAATGGTACATAAAATTACAGTCTACGATTTTGGGGGTCCTTCCAAAAAGAAAACCAGGGATCCCCATAGAATATTCATGTCTTCCAGAATTTCAACAAAAAGACCGAACCCAAACTAAAACCAAAAATCCCCACATAGTAGACTTGACTTCCAGAATTTCAAAAAGGGTCTAGCCCGATATGGCCCTAAGTTCCAT
>JASDQU010107768.1:29149-48063 GCA_032191745.1 Picea mariana
CTTAATTCTCTTTGACCTAGATCCTCTGAAAGTTGGGTAGACACCTAAATCCATCCCTTTGTATCTCAACTGATTATGGATCCTATCTCACCTTGGGGTTCCATATATTCCCTCGGGCATCTTATCTCGAAATTACCTGTTTTCTTTCCCCGGAAACCTCAACTTTTATGTGTTTACTTTACCTATCACTTCATACATGTCCATGATGCGTGCCCGAGTTATGTGAAGGCCCTATCCTATTTCTTTGCATTCTTAACTGAATTCATCATTATCCCATAACCCTTGTCCTCTAATCTTGAACATATAATACCAATGGTATTGGTGTTGGATGCCACTAGCATCATCCCAGTTGTAGATATCATACCTTCTAGCACATCCGTAGCTCTCTATACCTTTCTTTCTCGATCATCCTACCTTCCCATGTTTGGTCATTGAATTCCCTTCTCTACCACCTTCCTCAATGAGGTCTAGGTCCTTAGGTGAGGTCCACTAGCCCCCTTCATGTCTCTATCTCCCCATTTTTCACTTCCATTGTGTGGTGGGTTTCCTCCACTAAATGGGATATTGTGTCCCTTAAAGGACCTAGACCCACGTCCTGCCATATCCAGTTGTTTATTATGGGATTTTGTAGGACTTCCACATTAGCCAAGTAATCATCTACCACATTCCCCTTCCTCCTGACATGTCTTGAAACTATGGATAAGTTACCCCTTACTGTTGTGGCTATATATAAATAATCGAACACCATCCTTTGATTCTATGAGATCCTCTTTGGGTGGGTTCCATTTACAATTTTCTTTGTCCCCTCTGTGAGGATTCGCAAGTCCCCCTCCACTACTAGTGTTTTTTAGTTTAATTCTTTTTCCATCCCTAATAGCATACCAGTTTTCTTCATGCCATTGTTGGAATTGAGGCTTAATATGATAGAGTAGCCATACCTATTTGCACATATTGAGTCCCTGAATATACCTCCTACTCCCGCTTGGACTGTATTACCTTTATAGGCGTTGTCGTATTTCAATTTCATGAAACCTAGAGGGGGAGGTTCCCATGTCTCCTTGCTCCTGGAATTGATATCAGTATTTTGATTATGATTAATGTTCATGGGCTTGAGTGGGATTATCTACCATATTTTGAATATCTTTGTTTCTGCTCCCGAGGGATACCAATCTTCTTTTTTCCATACTGAGGAGATGATTGTATCTTGTATGTTAGCCTGGATTACCTATGACATTTGGTCAAGATTGTTGTACTGTCCCTGGAAGATCCTATGATTTCTCTCCTTCCATGTATGCCACATAATGAATCCTAGGAAAATACTCTAGATATGATTTAAGATTTATTTTATAAATGGTTCTGGTCTCCATTATTCGAAGGTTTTGCTTATGTCGTTGTGAATTTTTTCCATTATTCAGAAATTTATAGCTCCCCTATCCCAGAGTTACGATGTTATTTGATATTCTCTAAACATATGGTTTGTCATCTCACCTTCCTTTCATCACATCATGTAGATGGAGGGTCCTTCAAATCCCTTTCTTAGAATTCTATCCCATGTTAAGTCTCTCCTGTGAAGAAGTAACCATAGAAAATTTGTTACTTTTTTCCAATGGTGGGAGTTCCATATTTTTCTCAAGACTATAATTTGGTTTGTGTCTGGGATATCCTACATTTGTTGGTAAGATTCCCTATTGTTGAAATTTTAGTTCCCTTTTTGGCCCCATATCTAGATATATGGGCCTGGTTTCCAGGTTACCTTCCTATGGGATAATTTTTGTTCCATCTCTTTCCTGACTGGGTCTCTCCAGGATACCAACCATGTTTCCAAAGGTTTCCACTTTCTCATATACAACTCATTTGGGATCTGGGGATCCTTTTAATAATGGTGGACTAGAGTCCAACCTGCCTCTTTTGTTCTTCCTTGAATACATTGCATGGTCTCCTTAGCCTACAACGCTGGTAGTTGTTCTCACATGTCCTCCCAAAACAAAGCCGAGTGCCCATCATGAATATCCAAAAATATTTGGGTCTGGCCTATTGCTCTGTTCTTCCATGCATAATTCCAGATAAGATAATCTATTCACTTATCGTCCAACCTAATCTTGTCATTGTCTCGGATGTACAGGGGATATATTTTTTTCCATATGTAGGCCCATATGGCCTTTGGGTTTTTACTCCACTGCCATAAAATCATGGTTGCGAAAGCTCTCCCTATCGTGAGGGGGTCCCTTATTCCTAAAACCCCCTTTTATTTAGGAGCCAGGCTACAAGTGCCCACTTCTTCTCCCTTCTCGCTCCTCCCCAAAGAAACTTCCTTTAGATGGCTTCGATTTGGTGCATGATATTTACTAGGGATTCTTTCACCAAGAATAGGTAGAGGGGCATGGCCATTAGGAAATATTTTATAAGGAGAACCATGGCCGGAAAGATCATTAAATGATGAGTCCAGCTATTTAGGAAATCCTCAATATTCAATAGGAGCTATTGTTGAACTTGGTTTTTGGGAGCTTTGTGTAAGTGAGGAATTCCTAGGTAATTTAAGGGAAGCCCCGCCCGTTGGAATCCAAAAATGTGGGAAATTTTCCTCTGGATTGAGATCAGAGTATTTAAAAAGAAGACTTTATAATTTTCATCGTTATTTTGCATCCTCGAAGCTTCCATGAACAAGTATGGGTTTCTTTTTATGTCCTTTAATTTCCCAAATGTTGGCTGGCCCATTAGGAGGGTACTATCCATGTCTTAAAGGTGAGTGAGGTGTTTAGAGGAGAGGTTAATATTGAGGCCTTGCAAGGCCCCTTATTCTCGTGACCTCTTGAAATATCTTCCCAATCCTTATGCTAGAATTATGAACATAAATGAGGATAGAGGGTCCCCTTGCTTGATTCCTCTAGAGGATTTGAAGGTAGAAGAAGGGGATCCATTAACCAGGATGGAAAAAAAAGTTGTGGATATCAGGGAATATACCTAGGATATCCATTCTCGATCGAAGCCAAATGATTTCATATTTTAACCAAGGAAATCTCAGTTTATCCTATTGTGAGCCTTTGATAAGTCCAACTTTATCAACATCCTCGGATGACCACTTCTCTTAAGTGATTGGATCACCTCATGGGCCACTATTATACCTTCTAGGATTTGTCTTCCCTCAACAAATCCTCCCTGTTCAGGAGAAATTATTTTCTGTAGGATAGGTTTCAATCTGTTTTCTATAACTTTTGTTATGATCTTGTATATTATATTGCAAAGAGAGATCGGGCGATAATTATCTTCCATTAGTGCTTCATTTTCCTTTGGGATTAATGTCAAGAAGGTAGCATTGAACATCTGGAGGACTGAGGGATATTTCCTTGATTCTTCCACCACCTCCCAAACATCTCCGCCTATGATGCTCCAATAAGATTTGTAGAAGAATGAGGTGAACTTGTCTAGGCCTAATTCCTTTCCTGCTGGCATAGCCCTGGACACCTCTTCTACTTTTTCTATGGTTACCTGATGCATTAAGATGCTATTTTTCCCTTTAGATATTAGGTTTGGGATTGAGTTGGTGATTTTTCCAGTTTCTACCCTTTTATCCTCGTCTGGTTCTGAAAGTAAATTATTGTAATGATTCACTAGCTCTTTTTCTATGTCCTCATGTTTTTCCACCACCATTCCATATTCCTTTTGCAAGGCCACTATATAGTTCTGGCTTCTTCTCCAAAGGAGAGAGTTGTGGAAGAACTTGGTGTTTATGTCTCCCTCTTGTAACCATTGAACCCGAGATTTATTCCTGATTAGAATCTCTTCATGGATATGTCTTTATTTGATATCTTGTTGAAGTTGGGATTCCTCCAATAAGAGTTTCTTGGATAGCCCTTGGAGGATTATTTGTTGCTAGAGTTCCTCCATTTTCCCCTCTAGTTTTCTCCTTTCCTCCCGGATATTTATGAAGACGTCTTTATTAAATTTTTTAATACAAGCCTTGGTGTATTTCAACCTTTGTTGGAATTTATACATCTAGGTTCCATGGAGGTTTGGTTGGTTGTTCCACCACATAGGCATCATTGGTAGAAATTATGGGTTACGCGTGCAAAATTTTTCAAATTTGAAAGGATTTGGTCTATGGGTTGATTGAGACTCCCAACTCTCTAATATCGATCAGTGGTCTGATCCTTGGTAAGGAAAGATTTCAACCACTAGTACCTGAGAATATTGAAAGAAACTTTCTGAAACTAAGTATCTATCCAATCTCTCTACCACCTATTTCAATCCCCCTATTCGATTATTCTAGGTAAAGATGCCTCCTTGGGTTGGTAGGTCCACCATATTTGACTTCTCAATACTTTATTTGAACATTTATTCTTTGATTATATCTTTCTTACCCATCCCTTTTTCTCTTCCATGGATTTTATGAGGTTAAAATCCCATCCTATTATCCATTGTTGATATTGAAGCAGGTTCCCCAACTAATCAAAAGATTCTAGAAATTCTATTTTTCCTCTTAGTTTGAGGGGTTGTATGAATTTGAAATGTATCCTTGCTCCCTCGATATTAGGTCTTGGTAATGGATTTTTATGATTCTCTAGCATTGGAGCACTAGTTCTAGCTTGAGATTGTCTGGATTCAAGACGGTCGCTAAGCCCCTCGAGGCCCCTTCTGCTTCTATACATACCATTTCACAGTTATTCCACAATTTATTGGCTATATTTCTCATTGTTTCTCTATCACATTTAGTTTCTTGAAGTAACATAAAGTCTACTTTCTCTTGGTTTAACTTCTTTTTCAAAGATCTTTGCTTTGATAGTGCCTTTAACCCCCACATATTCCATGATATTACCTTCATCATTAACATTTTTTTTGAGAGGGAAAGTACTTATCTGGGAGGCCCACTACTTTACCTGAGTCTATCGATAGGGACCTTGTTTCTTCTAAGAATTTATTATTTGTTTTGAATCCTCTTAGTTTTTCCTCCCCACTGGGGTTTTTCTTCTTTTTTAGAGGGTTGTTGTTGATACCTATATTATTTTCCAATGTTGTTGGATTCTCTTCGCCACTAATATTCCCCTTTTCGTTGTTTAGTTCTCTATTTAGTTTTCTAAGTTGACTTACCTGCATCTTGTTCACTTATTGTTCATTCAATAAGGGATTTGATTTCTACCTTTATTTCTTTGAGCTCCATGTTATGCGATTCTTCCTCCTCTTCTTCTTCTTCATGGGATACCTCTATGTATTCCATCTCTTGCATTACAATTTCCCTGTCCTGAATAGGGTTGGTATTTTTTATTTTCTCTATTCTTTGGAGCTTTAGAATCTCCTTCAGTTTACCCTCGTCCAAAGCAGTTTCTAGATCTATGTTGAATGGGCTTTGGTTTGGTTCTTTTACCTTTTCTATCATTTGTTCATTCATTGCTAATGTATGAAAGCTACTGGAGCTCTTTTTGGAGGTATATCCTACTTGTTGAGCTCCTTTCTTCTCATCCTTTATTTTTTTTGCGATCTTGATCAATCCCTCCCCATACTTTTCCTCTTTCCCTCTGCTAGGCATTATTATTATGTTCTGGGGACATTCATGAAATAGGTGACTATGTTCATGAAACTTCTTGCATCTGAATGGGATATGTTCATAATCTATGGATTGCTTCCAGTATTAGTCCTAAAATGAGATCACTATCGATTCCTTCAAGGTTCCTTCCATGTTAATGTACAAACATATCCTGCCATATGATTTGTACTTTCCTAATTTAGTTATCTCTGGCATATTCACAAAGGATCCTAGCGTATATCCTATTCCCTCAAAGGTTTCTGGGTGCCAAAAATATTGAGGTACCAAGTATAATCTAATCCAAACAGGTGTCGATATGAATTCCTCCTTCTCCGATGAGAACGTTTCCTTCAAATATCTCATATTTAATCCTACAGAGTTAAAAAAATATGTCCCTTCATCAAATATCCTACTCTTGTCTGCAGAGCATGAGAAAATTACTGTAAAAAAAAAATTTGATCCCAGTTTGACATCTATGCTGCCTTTGAATTTCCATATTGTCTAAACTCAAAGAATGAGCAATTTCTAAGAGGGATAGATCCCCATGAAATTCCCAATAAGCACATGGCCCCCCATGTATTGTATGTACTTTCCAATACAGATGGAGGTAGCTTCGTATCTTGGGTTTTCCACTGTTTTCGCCAGACATCCATTATTTATATTCTTGTATTGATTTGGAGTTGGTCCCTCTTTTGAGGAAGGTTAGTCTGGAATAGGATATCCCCTGTCCCTTCCTACATCCTTGGTCGCTATACTGGGTCCCCCTAACACTGCTTCCTTAAATGTATTTTTCTTAGCCCCCTGTTTCACTTCCTTAATTGTTGCGTACACATTTTGGTTCCCTGTTTGAGGCTATGTCGCCTTCTTCCTTTTTCCTTCCATATTTGTGCTATTTTCATTGCTCCTATTCTCTTATCCAACCATATTCTTCCCTATGGTGCCTTAGATCCTATATTTTCATGCCAAACCCTGGAAACCTAACCTACTACTCCTGCCATTGCTCCTCCCCCAAGCCTTCCATTTATGTCTTGTCAAGTGAATTGTTGACAGAGTGAAAACAATAGAATTTATTTTTATGAACCTCATAGCTTTATTATCCACAATCCAATGGTCTCACTGAGTCTACTAACAAAAATATGATCAAACTTATTAAGTGCATCAATGGATACAATATTAGGGAATCCCATATACTATTGAATTATGCTTTATGGATAGAGCAAACCATAATGGAGAGTAGTATGGGAGAAACTCCTTTCAAACCAGTTTATGGAAAAGAAACACTTATAGCTTCCAAAATAAAAATAACAACATATCACTTGGTCTTTGAAACTAAAGATATGGACACTAGTTAATTCAAAGGTTCAATGCACTATTATCCTTGGAAGAGCAAAAAAAAATTTCATCCCAGAATTTATAGAAACTTAGAGGAATTGTCAATAAATATTATGAAAAGAAATAAAAACACAAATCTTTCATGGTTGATAAATGAATATTACATTAGAAATAAACTAATGATTAAAAAGGAAAGCACACCAAATTTCAAAAACTAAGTCTTGGTCCTTTTATAATCACCCAAAATATTGAAAACAATGCTTTCAAATAGAAGCATAGCTAGGAGAGAATTGTTTCTCACATAGAGAATGGGGAATCCATAAATATCTATTACTCTAGTGTGTTAAAAAAGTTTGTTTTCACTTAGTTCAAACCTCTTACACTTTACTATTACTTTTTATATTTTCCCTTTTATTATGACTTTGCTTATCTAGTCCTTTTCTGCTTCAGTTTTAGTAGGTAGTAGGTTGCATTTTGGTAAGTTTCATGCATCATTTTTATTCTTGTGATTGCTCAGACTCCACCTATTTATTATGTCAACCCAAAAAATCCCCATATTGGAACAATCTTGTGCGAACAACACCCAATGTAAAAGGAAATCACACCAAATTTCAAAAACTAAGGCTTGGTCCTTTTATAATCACCCAAAATCTTGAAAACAATGCTTTCAGATAGAAGGATAACTAGGAGAGAATTGTTTCTCACATAGAGAATGGGGAATCCCTAAATTTCTATTACTCTAGTGTATTAAAAAAAATTGTTTTCACTTAGTTCAAACTTCTTACACTTTACTATTACTTTTTTATCTTTTCCCATTTATTAGGACTTTTCTTATCTAGTCCTTTTCTACTTCAGTTTTAGTATGTAGTAGGTTGCATTTTGGTAAGTTTCATGCATCATCTTTATTCTTGTGATTGCTTAGACTCTACATATTTATTATGTCAACCCAAAAAATCCCCATATGGAAACAATCATGTGTGAACAACACCCAATGTAAGTTCTGATTTAAATAACACTCACATGGATATTATTAGTTTTTTTGCGATAGTCCTTGTTACACATCAAAATGAAACACTTAAGTATCTCACCATAAGTGTCACAAGTATCGTATGCACCTTGGTAAGTGTTGCAAGTGTCGTCAAGTGTTCTATGAACCTTCTTAAGTGTCACATGCGCTTTTATGTGTGTTTATATGTGTTTTAACCCCTTGAAACCATCAAATAACATTTTCCATGATCCCTAAGTCATATTAGAGGAAGAAACCCATCCTTTCAAGGCGTGAAACACATTTTTTACTTGAAAAATAGACCATTTTTTGGGCATTTTTGAAGGGTAGCGCCCCCCTGACCATGTTGGGGGAGCGCTACCCCATAGATAAACGCCCCCTTTGCATTATTTAGGGAGATATGATCTAGGATCAATGCTCTGTTTCTAACTAGAGGGGAGAATTGATTTTGGTTAGAGGCAAATTTGGAGAATCTTGCCTCTTCCTGAGGGCCATCTCTTGGAGATGAGGTTGGTTTGTATCAAATTCTATCCTATGGCACTATCCTAGGATCAGATCCTAAACTAAAGGAGTCATATCCTCAACTAATCCCCAAATCTACTCATGATGGTTGAGCCTCCCAAGCCTATAAAAGGAGGCCTTTCCATGGTGAAGAGAGGAAGCTTTTTGATATCAAACTTATGATCTTGGGAGCATCGTGCAAGGGATGGATACAAAGGACTTGTAGAATCTGTTGCAACATCATCCATTATTGTAAGTATATCTTTAAAGTTCTCATCAATATACTTGGCCTATTCCCTTCAAGCTTGTGTATTATTGCATGTGCTTGTCTACTGTTCTTTCGATCTTTGTAGATGGATTTGTTTAATCTAATATTGTAGAGTAGGAGTTATTTTTTTCTATTTTTTTTCCATTGCATTACAGGTGTCATGTTGTGCTAAGGAGTTTGGATATTGAACTCGGATTGGAAGTAGTGAGGAAAAACTTCAAAATAAGGTGCATCACATTGTTTCTCCATCTCTCTCTTTCTAATTAGTTAAACTGAATTCAAAGGGATGTTAGTGTCCATTTGTGTTTTTGTGTCTTGGTATTAGGGATCTAGAATCCAAGGGAAGATTCACCTATCCATAGGAAAATTATTCATAACAAGATTTGGAGAATTTGTTGCAGCACCATCCAGGATTGTAAGTGTCTCTTTCAAGTTCTCATCAATATACTTGGCCTATTCCCTTCTAGTTTGTGTATCATACATATGCTTGTCTATTATAGATGAATTTTTTTAATACAACATGGTAGAGTAGGAGTTTCCTTGTTTTTCTTTGTTTTCCGTGGTTTTGTAGTTATCAAGTTGTGTGAAGGAGTTTGGACATCAAACTTGAATTGGAGCAACGAGGACAAACATCGGAAATAGGTATGATCACATTTTTCTCCTTCCCTTTTTTTGGTTAGTTAAAAAAATCTCAAAGGGATGTTAGTGTCCATTTGTATCATTCTGTCTTAGTATTAGGGGTCTAGAATCCAAGGGGATATTCACCTATCTGTAGGGGAATTATTCCATAACATGCCTCTTTCATGAAAGAATTGAAAAATATGTTAAAGTTCCTAATGCATAACCTTGGTAAGTTATGAGTGATAAAGAAGATATTATTGGGTTTCTCAAAGTTTATTTTCCATTCCCTTTCTTCCTTGATCAGAATCTGGACCAGGGGTCTAAAAAAAAGCTCAATTTTCAAAGTGCTCAGAATGCAACGAAAACGGTGCCATTGCGTCCGTCTCGTTCTCCTGATTCCGGCGGTATATTTATTTTTGCAAACGGAGTCCGTATGGAGAAGTTATCGAGGTCTGTTCGTCGAGCCAAACAGGAAAAAAAATGTGCTGACTGGGTAGGCCGTACTGCCACGTGGCAGGGCCGTACAGTGCTGACGTGGAAGACGTACAGATGACGTGGCCATCCGTACAGGACATGTGGCGGCTCCAGGGTGTGACATGTGTCACACATTTATGGGTTTTTTGGCATGCATTTTGACCAATTGGAAGGTGACACGTGTCACCACTGGATGGGTGACACGTGGCACCAGGGTGACGTCAACATCCTGCATGGCAGGCTGACGTGGCAGGATGACACACCGTTGACTGGACCGTACGACTGACAAGTGGCAGGCATTAATGGTTGACAAATGGGCGAATTAAGTGGTGACACGTGGAATTAGGGTGGACGAATAGTAGGGTGCCACGTGGCCCAATCCTGGGCCGCCACGTGGCACCCCGGTTATGGTTATTGGTTTTTGTGTGCATTCAAGAAGTTATTGGCGTCGGATGGGTTCGAACCTTGAACCTCCTCCTCTCACAACGCTTTAACAATAGCCTACATGCCAACACGCCAAACACTTGGTTTTATTAACCATATGGCCATACAGTTATTTAACTGGTCGTTTATTTCATTTGAAAAGGGGGTCGGGCCGGGGCTAAGCCCCGACCCGTGGACCTATTGGGTTGACATATGACCAATGTTTTATGCATTTGGCGCTCGGGTTATTAACCTTGGACCGGGTTTTATTTACCACAGGACCCTACCATTAAACAATAAAAACGCGCGGGGTTTCAAATATTATGCCACGGTTGTATGGTGGCATACATGTGACCGCTTTACATTTTGCAAACGCGCGGGGTTGTAAATCAAATGAGCCCCCGGTCACGCGCCTTGTCATATGACCTTTACATATAAGTTTTGCGCGCGGGATTGTAACAACAGTTTTAAAACACAAGTTTTAAATGTGACCATATCACATTTGGTGTGCGTGGTTCTAATATTTGCGCGGTGAGTTACAAATTAAAATCAAACGGTTTTATTTTATATGTTATTAACACATGTGACCAAAACCATTGCAATAATGCGCGGGGTTTTTAATGCTAACGGTTGGCATTTTTGGGCAGTCCCGCCTATTTTGGCGCCTATGCTATTTTTAGCTAGGCTAACTCCCGCTACTCCTAATTTGGTGGAGCTTCTTGGGGAAAAGAGGAGGAAGACAGTTATTGGCATAACTTTTGCTACAGGAAACCTTTCTTCACGTTTTTTTGGTGGATTTTGGGTCTCTTCGACCTTCTGGAGCCATTGGAGCAGGTTTCAGAGCCATTGGAGGTCATTTACAGGTGATTTTGCTTCAGTGAAGTTTTCAGGGTCACCAGGGCCATTTCAGTGCTGGAGCTGTTGGAGGCTATGTGCATCCATTTTTGGTGATTCAAAAGCCTAGGTCTGATATTTTCGACCTTATGAATCTGATGGAAGAGGTTTCAGAACCATTTGAGGTCATATTCACCACGAAATTCTCTATGCAAGATTAAAAGGCTACCAGGGCCATTTGGGGAAAGTACTGTATAAGGTACAATTTCACTGTTTAGTGTTTGGGAAAGAGCATTTTCAGCTAATTCCTATCTTCTGATTCTGTATTTACAGTCAGATTTGTCTTTTGAGACACTCATGTTCTTGTATTAGCATTTGTAGCATTTTTAATACAAGAGGACAAGCCTAGTTTGGGAGGTTTGGTCCAGCAGATGTAGCCTGAAGTGGGTGAACTGCTTTATCATCTTGGTTGCTGTGATTTTGATGTGTTATTGCTGCATTTGATACTGCTGTATATTGATTTATAATACATATTTAAGCATGTAAAAGAACCCTTTTTAACACATGTACTTTGCAAACAAGAACCAAGAACTTAACACATAAACCCTCTTGCACATTTTAACACATGAAGCAAGGTCCTGTTAAGGTTTAATTTAATGAGGAAAATGGATACCTTGCACCCTTAAACAAGTACATTCCATTTTCAGATCATTCCTCCCCTTCACAAAACTCTAACCATCATTCTCTTCATACTCTGCATTTTGTAGAGGTCAATACAAATATAGATGATCTTCTCCTATTGTTCATGGTTTAAAGATTACTTAAAACATATTAAAATCATTTTATCATGGCCTAACTCAAGATTTTATATTGTAACCATACATTTGATTATTGTCATGTTGTTGGAAGAAGCATGCCCAAGTGGAGTTTCCAAATGTTATCCTTTTTTTCTCAACATACCTATGATCATAAAGTCTTCCACTAAATGTATACATTGGTGAATTTTGAATTATCGTCCTAACCACTTGACACAAATTTCATTTAATCATCTCTCTATTAATGTCATAATGTCATAGACAAGCTATTAAGACCCACCATGCTAGTGTTTCACTAGAGTCATAAGAATGTTACCTTTCTTGTAGTCATTTTAGTTATGATTGCCTATTTACATTGTCTTCATGTTCTCTATTCTTTCATATGGATTATGGTTATGATTATTTCATGGTGGTGTGACTTCAAATTTGTTGGTTGATTATATGTAGAAATATTTCATTCATATATGATACATGATGAGTGCAAAGAGTTTTAATTCTAGGTTGTTTGTGTTGAGATTATATTCTATGTCTATTATTAATGGTGTTTAACTTGGTTCATTATGATTGGTTACATATACCTATATTTGAATTAGACATGGTACTTGCAAAACAAAAAATGGTGGCATTATTAGTAAATGAGTGTGGTGTGTGTGCGCAAAATGCTTAAGAATAATTATGGTCTAACACTATGAGGCCTAGACCTATACTCCTACCATGATAGATGCATAACAATGCATACCTAGACTTATGAAAATGGGTTAAATTATATACATATATCATGGTATAATACTATGAATTTGGTGCACATACTTAGGTTGTTAGGGAGATCAAAAAAATCGTTTTGACCCCTAATAAATGCCAAGTTATTGTATAACTATCAAGATTTGTATTTAATATGTTGAACCAAACATATGATTATAGACCCACCACCAAATGTTTTCCTTGGGATACATTTGACAAAATATGGTATGTTTTTTTCCACATGTCTCGACGGTACTATTGTACTAGGAATTTTAATCCTAGAGTAAATATAGTATGTTGGAGCTACATTCCAAAATGCAATGTCCTATTTCTTTCATGAATTGGACCACATCATCTTGGCTTACCTTGACAACATCACCACTAGGTTAGAGAAACAATCACAACACCTATAATATCCATGCACCATTTTCTTACGGTGCCATAAGTACAACATCAAATGTATCTTTACTAGAGAACAAGGCAAGTTTCATAGTTTCATGGTTAGGATACCATGATCATGAACTATACTAACAACTTGTGAAATTTTGATTTTTTTGAGATATTATGATTCGATAAGCTCTAGTGCTTGAACTGATTTATACTAAATGTAAATAACTCAACAAATCCAATCCCACTTCCAAGATTCATGTGAGGGTTGTGTGTTTGATGCATTGTTCAAACACCACCCTTTATTTAGATCGAATGGTTGAGATATGTGTTTTTTATTCAAGGTGATTAACCCTACCATCATTTTCCCATTCTTTTATTTCCCTTGGTTCTCTACTACACTTCTATCACTACGAATGTTTACTTTGTAGGCTAAAAGAACACATTCGTCTTGGAACTTTTCACTCGACCTATTGGGTGATAATTCTTACTCCAATGTTTCACTTAAAAGCCTAGTTCATTCCATAAAAACCAAATTATTCACATCTCTTTAATTGAGGGTTGATATCAGTTGAATGATAAAATCTTGCATCTATTATATTATTAGCCTGATAAGTATTGCATGTGGTTTTGGTTTTCGTCATGACATTTTTTTTCAAACCCCAAGGCGTTAAGGAAATACCACCACCTCCAAGCATGGACAAGGTAAGATTTGATACATGTATTGACTTGCATTTTTCACTATGTTTGTATGTGTCACATGAAGTCATATTCTAGCTTTGGTGTCTCGTTTGTCATTTTCTTAGCATCTATGAAGCTTTTTCTCACATGCACAACTTAGATTCCAACATGTTACCAGTTATCATTACTGTTTGGATTTCTAATTTGGAATGTAATGAATGATATCATTACTGCTTGGCCATCTATGTTTCTAATCATTTTAAAAATTATAGTTCCATATCCATTTTTATTTTAAATTGCAGGTGATCTATATAGCTCAAACCCTTCATCATTTATCATTCTTGCTAGTAAGGCTCCTATGTAATCACTCATTGTTTTCCCCTACTCACTCAACCTACCCATTGAAGTTATGGGTCAAGGAAATATTTTTTCCTAAGGGGTGGTTTGTATCCATTCACACATCATTCATATCCATTCCCACATCATTCATATCCATTCCCTTGTTCTTCTAAAAACCCTTGAATTGATAATCTAAAAAAATTGAGTTGGAATTTTCTATTGAAAAGTTACCCCTAGCTTTCAGTGGTTTTAAAGGTTATGTGCTATGGATGAATGATATACATGATCTATTTGATAAATTAGGAGTTGGTTTTTGCATTGAGTCTAGTATGATATTATATCATGGAAAAGCTTGGCCACATGATCTTAATTTAGGGGTCAAGATGAGTTTTGTTGAACATTGCATACATGGAATTTCCATTGCAATTGAGTGTTAGTAGTTATTGGTTAGATTTTAATTATGATTCAAAGACCTAAATTTTGTTTCCATTATTATAACCATAGGTTGGGTGCATGATTTAACCATTATTGCATTGTCCATGTTTTAAATTGTTTGTAGACTTGTGGTTGCTAGTGCATACATAGTATGGAAATGTTCTTAAATATTGCATGGTTAATCAATGGTTGAGTGATATATTGGTATTGTAGGTATTTTTTGTAGCATGATGTTGTTCGTAATTATTGTGTAGTGCACATATTCTTGTTGTGGGTAAATGTTGGTTGTGTTCTCCTTGATTGTCATAGTCCTATATGCATATTGACTTGTATGTTATTGTAGTAGTATTCTTATACATGTGTATGGTTGATAAGGGACTTATATATTAAATGGATTGGACATGCTTGGGTGTCTCTATGTGAAAAATATGTTACTCATTTTTCATGTCATGGGCTAATGTTTAAAACATAAACATAAGTTTGGCATGATTGAATTATTGGCTAGCTATATTGAATCTACTACATTTAGATATTCCATGTTTTAATATGAATTTTATATACTGATAGGCGGATAAATGCATGATATTGTGCATTCCCCTATTGTTTATGAAAATATGATCCCATCAAGTGTATTCTGAGGTATGATACATGTTTTATAATTTTATCTTGATGATATTATTGCATATGATAGTATTTTTTTAATGCACAATATCAACTTGATCTTGATGGATCTAATCAGTGATTGATATCATGCTTGTATTGGATATTAATGGAGTGAATTGTTTTATTTTGAGTGGCTTGTGAGAAAATAAAGATATTTGATCTTGATGGATCTAATCAATGAATGATATCATTCTTGTATTGGATATTAATGGAGTGATTTTTTTTTTTTTGAGTGGCTTGTGATGAAATAATTGTTTTGTATGTTCACTTATTTCCATACACTTACCTTATCTTATACTGAAATTCAACCTGGTATACACCCTTTTCATGATTGATCCCATGCACAAATGCATTCATATGTGTTGAATAATTCATGGTTCAAGTTAATTTTGCATGAGATTCTTAATGCATTCATTGTGACTCTTGAATGAATAATTGGGATAGAGAATCTCCAGATCTAGTTATTTATAAGATAAAGAGAAAAAATAATTTTAAAATATCAATCATTGAAGAAGTTACTATTAGAGAAGTAAGTGTTCTCATTTAACCATAGACAATATAGCAATAGTGTCACCCAACCGTAGGCCGAAGCCACCTTCAAGCACCTTAACCTTGACATAGAGAATGATTTCAGAAGAAAAACCTAGATACAAAAGTCAATCAAGGTAGCGTACCAGTCTCCAAAGCTATACTACCAAGTAGAAAGTCCAAACCATAACCAAGAGAAAGTCCAAGCCTAAAACCAAAATTACAAGTTGTAGTAGTTGCAGCTGCAACTACTCTCTAGACTTGCATACTTACTAAATTTTTGTAGTGCGCACTAGATTTATGCAATTATGAGATGTGTAGGTTCAAGTGAGATTTGGAATCATGTATTTATACTATTCTTCCTTAGTTGTCTGGGTCGATTTCTCTTTCTAGAGGATAAAAACTCAATATTAATTATTTTCTTTAGTCGACTTGCCTTCTAGGGTTATGTTCAATTCTTTAGGGTTTCTTCTTGCTTCTCTAAATATTCTATTCTTTTTAGGGTTACACGTGGAGGTTTAATACCTCCCATAGATACCATAATATCGACACCCCCTCCTAGCTAGGGAGGTATTTAAAGGTAATGGTCTTGAGCAAAAACATACCATTCAACCGATATCATCATCATAGCCACACAGTCTATCTCATGATCAAATCACAAGCACCATCATCACTATTAGTATCATCTGATAGCATCAACTGTATCATATCTCAAAGCCATACCCCATCTGAGTAATAAGGCATGATGTTGGATAAGTCACTCACTCCAGAGAGTGATACACGAACCATTCTTCCAATCTAGAGATATGTTCTAGAAGAATAACTATTCCAACATATGTTGGAAGTGACACCATGGGCTACAAGGACTATTCATCTAATCCAAACATATGTCCTAGAAGAATAAATGTCCTGGACCATTTTCTTCCTAGATAATGTTTGTCCACCAACACACTGACTATCCATCTAGATGATAATCATTTCCAAAACTACTTAAAATATTCATGGGAATCAAAATAATTGCATTCAATATAACACAATTGTGTTTATCCATAGTAGTCCAACACTACTATCTAGTGGTACACAACCACACCAAGTAGCACACAACTACTTAATTAGTGATGCATAATCACAACCAGTGGAACACATCCACCACAGTAGCATACATATATTGTCCAGAGACATACAATCTCCACAAAAATCATATCATCTGATATCAAACTACATAAAACAATATCATGATATAAATTGAATCATCTGGGCCATTCTTCCACTCACATCTATGAGATATGGAAGAGAATCTTCCCTCAGAAGGTAAAACATCAGCCATGGGCTATCTGGACTATTCTTCTCAAGCATAGAAGAATTATTGTCCCCGATTTCTGAGCCTATACCATTCACCTAACATGGTCATTCTTCTGGCACTAATAATAGTGCAACCTGGAGAGAATGAGTCTACCCTAAGGAATGTCTGTCCCTGATTGTTGAACCTAGACCATTCACCTAAATGGGCCATTCCTTCGGTACTAATCATAGTGCAACCTGGATAGAATGAGTCTTCCCTAGGGAATGATTGTCCGGACAACTTCCTAATGGAAATGACTATCTTGGACCAACCTCCAAAATGAACCATTTTTTGAACTGGTCACAATTGTGAACTCTGAAAGAATGACTGCCCAACGAGGAAGTCCATTCTACTTGACCACTACTCAGAGTGACTACCAAGAAGAATGATTGTCCTATATCATTCCCCCACACTAGACACAAGGGGAATCGCTATCTATGGTACATCAACAACATATCGAACCATTTTCATTACAAAAATGACCGTCTGATCTGGACCATTTTACGAAATGGAAAATTCTTTTCCGTCAGAAATCTCAAACCACTTTCCGAACTGGAAAGGAATTTCTCATACTGGACCATTTTTCAAACTAAAAAATGACTTTCCATAAATCAATAACATATCAGTTCTCCCTCCCAACCTGGGAGTAATCTCTTTCTTTTTCAATAAAGAATTCATCTCCACGAGCCCCAACTTGTTGCTTGAGAATGAAAACTTTTCATCTTGGACAACGAATTTACCAAAATATCTGCTATCTTCTCATCTGTGGAGACTTATATTTTTTTGACTTCATCATGGAAAATATAATTCTTGATCTCAATGTACTTCGGTCTGTCATGGAACACTAGTTTTATATGAATTCTTCATATAGCTCTTATCATTACAATATATCATGGTCGAACTCAACACTTTTGTTTCCTTCTAGCTCATGACATCGTGGCAAGGCTTAAATTGAAACATATCTATGTAGCACTTCTTCTATCATCATGAGAGTTCTCCATGGATTAGCAATCCATCATCCCAAACTTTTGAGTAACTATTCTGATACACTATGTCTATCATAGATAGTTTTCACCACGCTTTTGTTGTATATGAGATATTCTTCATAAAGTTGTTTGAGTCCATACAATGTCTTCGTACATCTACATACATGGGTCTCTTTCTGGTATAAGCTTATTTCTCACTTTATTTATTGGAAAGAACAATCTTTTACATGTAAATTCCAATCCATGGATACTACAAGAGGTATATCTAGTTTAATGGAACAAGTTGTTGTCATGGTCTTCTCCCTCCTTCTAGAAGAAAATCTTAATCTTGCAATTCTTCCATTCATAAGTATTTTTCACATTTTCTTACATACACTATTCTTTATCACAACTTCCATTTATTTTGCTTGATTGCTTCTTAGTGGGTTCAACTAAACTAGTAGTCTTCTGATTCTCGGTATAATAATTGGTTTTTCTTGCTTTTCTTTCTTTCTTGGAATATTCATGTTCTTCCTCATGTCTCTCTTTAGCTCTTGGGCCCATGGGTTCTTATATATGCTCTGAAGATTCCAACTTCTTTCTGTCATCATAGAATCATGGATGTAGATGGACAACCAAGGATACTTTAAGGCTTCTTTTTGAAGAAGATTTCTTCTAGAGTCAAATTGTACACATGTTGTTTATCATGGATGCTACTTTCAATTGGAACATGGAAATATACTTCATAATCCTCAATGGATCATAACATTTAGAATTATCTCCCTCCTAATCCTTGTTTCATGCATGAATGAATGCTCTTCTTTTGGAATTCTGTAATCATCTCTCTCCATCTAAGAGAGTCCACACTTTTGTCTACATCCTTATTGCCTTATGCAAAGTGTCACAAGTCTTTTTATAATTTCCTCTTGATTGATGACTTCTTTCTATTTTTACTTCTTCCGAGTCTCTTTCAAGTTTGATTATGATTTCGTCTTATTTGGCAGTTGTTACTTATATAATAGCTTCCAAATTATTACCAAG
>JASDQU010107768.1:48142-65584 GCA_032191745.1 Picea mariana
ACTTGAACATCTTATCTTCTAAGAAATAGATATGCAAGATATGTACAGAAACTATGTAAACATGGTATGTACAAGAACTTTGAAGAATATTGTTATCTTGACTTAGAAGAAGAAGTCTGTTTTATCCTACTTGGCCTTCTTTGAGGGTTCCCTTTCTTTGACAACTGATGCTTCGCCTGTTTCCTTCCTTAAGCCAAACTTCCTCTTATTCTTGAAATTCTTGAATTTTGTTGTGAAGGCTTGATCATCGTATTTCTTTTGGTATTTTTGTTTTGTGATAATCCTTGATTCTTCTTGTGCACAACAAGTCCAAAGTTCTTCAAATGTGATATACTCCTTTATTGTTTTCATGCTTGCGGAAAATTCATCCCATGTCTTGGGAAGATTGTTGAGTACTATATTTACTAGTTTCTTGAAATGATTTCTTCAATAGCTTGTAGTTGATATCTTAACTAGGAGATTCTCACAAAGTATGATGTTATGCTTTCATCATCATTCATTTTCATGTCACGAATCTCATTCTTCAAACTCATTACTTGTCCAATGTTTCTGACTGAGAAGAGATTAGTTTGGGCATCCTACATCTTCTTATATGAGTCAAGATGAGAGATGTAGGGTACCAAGTGTTATTTTACAGAGTCCACTATGATACTAATGGAACTAATGTCAATGTCCTTGAACTTCTTCGTAACTGCAATGTTCTGACGTTCCTTCTCTTTTCCTTCTTCAAATTGTGGTTCCACGATATTTCCTTTCACGATATCCAACACTTTATTCTTGGCAAGGATGAGGTCAATCCTTGTCTTCCATGCTCTGAATTTAGAAGCCCCTTCTAACTTATTTTCTAACTTCATAGAGTAAGTCATGACTGCTTTGACTTGGTCAACCTTTAACTTTGACCCAAAACTCAAACTTGACATCTTATCTTGCTGAGAGTACCAAGAGGTGCACTAGGTTAGGGCGCACTAGGCTATCTAGAAATTAGGTCAATATCTTCACTTAAGGTGCCTTAACAAGAGGGTTAGGGTTTCCTTGCTGCAACAAAAACTTTGACTGCAACTTCAACTGTAACTGAGAAAATCCTCCCAATCTATCTTCCAATGATTATACTGTTCGAAGATAGTGTGGGCCCATAACCTATTAGAAAGGTAGGTGTGCTCGTTTAACCATAGAAAATATAGCAATATTGTCACCCAACCATAGGCCGAAGCCACCCCTGAGCACCTTAACCTTGATAGAAAGAATAATTATGGGAGAAAACCCTAGATCAAAAAGCCAATAAAGGTAGTGTACCACTCTCTAGAGCTAGTGTACCAAGCAGAAAGTCCAAACCATAACCAAGAGAAATTCCAAGCCTAAAACCGGAAATACAAGTTGTAGTAGCTACAACTGAAGCTACTCTCCAGACTTGCGCACTTACTAAATTTCTACAATGTGCACTAGATTTATGCAGTTACGAGCTGTGTATGTCCAAATGAGCTCTAGTATCCTGTATTTATAATGCTCTTCCTTCGCTGTCTGGGATGACTTCTCTTTCTGGAGGCTAAAAACTCAATATTAATTATTTTCTTTAGCTGACTTGTCTTTTAGGGTTATGTTCAATGCTTTAGGGTTTCTTCTTACTTCTCAAAATATTCTATTCTTGTCAGGGTTACACATGGAGGTTTAATACCTCCCACAACTACCATAATATCAACAGTTACACCCTTAGAGAATGGTGTTCCTAAGTGGACGTGGATTTCATATCATAATGAGAATTTTATTTTCTCAATAAAGTTTTTTTTTATTGATACCAAGTTTTATGAGTTAGCTACAGATGAACTTGAAGTATATAAACTATTACATGTTTAATTTTTAACAACTAAAAAATTATATATTTGTATTGTTAAATGTTTTTTTAAGATTACCTAAGAAGGGAAATTTGATACATATTTATATGCATGTATGGATGATTAATTATGATGAAATGGATTTTTTTTAGTTTTATTTTTTATATTATTTGCATGGAATTTATGAAGTTATGTGATGATGGAAATTTATTTTTATTAATCTCCATGATTTTATTGTTATCTTTTTATGATAAATAAAAGTGCATATTAGTATTATGTCTGTGCCCTTTTGTTTCCTAGGGTTCCCTTTGTGTTTGAACTGAGTGACTTTCCATGTATTAATTATTCATAAAAAAAAACTTAATCAAATTATCCATATATAGGAAATTTAGGCAGTAGATGTGATCCTTGACCTACTATCCTATCCCTCTATAAAAGGAGAGAAAGATACATCAACAAAAGGAGGATAAAAGAGTAAGTATGCTTGTGTTATACTTATACAATTGAACAACCATGTTGTTTGAAATTCTATTAGGCCTAAAAACAACCTATGACATAGAATAGATTATTGAGGGGTCTAGGGTGAAAAATGGGTTCTACCATATTTTAAGGGTATATTTGTTGATTTTTTTTAATGGATTATGTTCTCTATTATACATTTGAGATTAACTCAACCATGATTGTAGATCCTTTCTAGACAATCAAGGTTTTGAATCCTTCGAATAGATTCTTCAACATCTGAGGCTTTTTCTACTATTCCTTTTGTTGTTTGAAAATGATGTGTGGTTTTAAAAAAGTTCTACTAACTAAGAGTTCATATACTTGTATGAATTGCTAGGTTATAATTTATCTATATTGTCACTCTAATATTATTAAAATTATTATTTTAAGCTTATCTGCAATATTTTCTCTATGTATAGTATTACATCTTTATATTTCCTACTTTTCTTTAAAAGAATGTTTTCTTCTTTCTTTTATTTTATACTAATTCATTTGCATCATTGTATATTTCATGCTAAGTTTTCTATCTAGGTTCATTTCTTCATTGTTATTTTTTTTAGGTTTTTTTTTTAACTATTTAGTTTCATCTTTCTTTCATTTGTTTTTCCATAATATGTTTTGTTTATGCATTGCAACTAAATTATGTTCTTATAATTTATCTTTATTTATTTAGAACAACAATTTAATTTATATTTTAAATATAAATTTGATATTAATTTAAATCTGGAATAAATCATTAACCTAAGGATCATTTCTAAAATTAATTCACAAATATTAAAGGACACCTAGTACCCTTACGGTGGAAAGGCTCCACCAACTTCTTTAACTAATTAATCTAATGTCATAGTTAGTGAGTTTAGGGCTTAATGTGTAATCATCATTCTAATCCAAGTTGTCCCCTTGAAAACCCTACAAGGGTGTTTTATGTGTTGTTGTGGGATTGAAAATTTCACCATTAACAATCGTTACCTCTCTAAGTACGTCCCTTAATGATCTAAGTCAAACATTTTGAACCTTGTCACAACCATTCATTTGATTTATCGCAAGGGATAAATATCCAAAAAATTTAACTACTTTGTGTATCTTTCCAAGGCCTAGAACTTTTAAGGCCATGAACTCAGCCTAGTTATTAGTACTAGGACCAAGTCCTACTTTGAATTTGAAGAAGTTATAATATAATAAAAATAATATTCTCCTTCACCGCTAAAGATAGGATTTCCTTATGCCCCACCATCAAAGAACCCCAAGTGACAAATTTACCAATAAACACCTCTCCCATTTAATGGGAAACACCTCCAAGGGTAGATTTGAAAATAAACACCTCCCACACTTGATGAGAAACACTACATTAATCCACCTTCCAAATACTAAAAATTAAATCCACCATAAGATAAATCAATAGAAAAGGTGGAATAATTTTTTCCTCAAATAAATAAAAATTTCTAGCCAAACATAACCCACAATAAATGAGATAAGGAAGAGATTTAAGATATTTTTAGGCATAATTAATAAACCATTTTTAGACATGTCTCAATGGACTCATGATTCCAATAATTTTCAATCCTAATCAATCTTTCATCATATTTTCATACCTACTAAGAATAAGGATATAGAGAGTAAGTTGGAGATAGTATCATCTTCCTAACCTACACAAATAATAGATACCAAGGTAATGATTATTCCTTTTTTCACCACATCCTCACATCCTAATTTAAAACCCTCAAGATAAATATTTTTTTTAATTACATTCAAATTCCAAGCCACCTTCCACCACTAGGAACCCTCACCCACTTCTAAATTATTCATTGCAATATATCCCATGTTCATTGTTTATAACCCTCCAAATTTATTAGAATACCATGCTAAGTAATCATCCTCCTCTCTTAATAGTATGTGGCCTCTTCTCAAATAATAGAAATAATTATTCCACATAACTACCCAATTCTCCTCCAAATCCTAATCATAATCCTATATCCAACCTAACCATAATCCTATATCTAACCTTGATACTAGATGTCTATTACATTTGATTCCTTGATGTTATTAGGGATTGAAATATATTTGTTTTATAAGGATGAAATCTGATCAATAAGATTCTTGTGGGGAGGTTTGTTTCATGAAAATTTGGAGAGAGATCACTGTATTAATATTTGAAAGTCAATATTTCAAATCCATACTAGGACTCAGCTTAGGATTTTAAAGTATAAGTAAAATATAAAGAAAAGAAAAAAGATAAATATTAAATCCTAAAAAAATATAGATAAAAACTTATAAAATCATGAAACCCTAAAATTTTAATTAATTAAAAGTTATAAAATTATTATCAATTTTTTTTATTTTAAGATTCTAGTTTAATTAAATCTTAATATTATGTTGATAATTATATTATAAGAGTTAAAGGTTATAATTAATAATATAATAGTATTAAAGAAAATCTTAATATTATGTTGATAATTATATTATAAGAGTTAAAGGTAATATTATAATTAATAATATAATAGTATTAAGGAAAGTCTTAATATTATGTTGATAATTATATTATAAGAGTTAAAGGTAATATTATAATTAATAATATAATAGTATTAAGGAAAGTCTTAAAATAAGAGTTAGTAATAAGATTAGTATTAATATTTAGGGTTTGGTAAAAGTGAAACAAAGCTATTCATAAATTTATTATGTGATCATAATCATAGTGTACTTATGTGTTAAATTAAAATACAAAGTTTGTAATGTCTAGGTAATGTTTTAAAACGTGCTTAAAGCTAAAAAGTTTTGGAGAATTAATATTAAGGAGTTTATACGAGTTTTTTTAGGGTTTATTTATTTATTTTTATTTTTATATTTTTCATTTTATGATAGTTTTTCTAACTTTATTACTCAAAGTATTAGAGTAATATTAGGTATATTTATGTTTGATTAAAGAATTATTAATATTAAATTAAGTACTTTGGTTATTAATAATAAGAATAATGTACTAAAATTGATTCTAAAAGTGCTAAAATGAAGGTACTATGAAGGGGAATAAAAAGAGAGAGGAAGAACTAAGAAGAGAAGGGAAGAAAACTAGGAGAATCGAGGTGAAAAAGACACACCTTAGCTTAATTACCTGATACATATGTTGTGGATCAAAGGAATCCAATTCTCGCTAATTTCTAGACCATTGTCTATGTTCATGTTGCTGGGATGTTTAAGGATTTCAATGGCTTCTCTAATTCAACGTTTCGAGAAGTGATCTTCGTTCGCTAATATTTTGGTGTATTATAGGTGTACGTGGTGTTTTTATGTAAGGGAGTGTTCAGATAATGTTGAGGTGCGAGTATGTTCATCCTCAATATCCACTCCATGTCCTTTGATCTTAATCTGAAAGGAACGATCAGTTTATCCTATGTAGCATTTACCACGGGAACATTCTACTTTGTATACTCCATTACATTTGTGATGGTCAAGCTTGTCTTTTATGGATTTCATTTTTTTTGTTTGATGGTTTCTGAGGGTTTACAAGAGGTCTTGATCTCTTTCTTTCTTAGGACCTTAGCAATCCCATCATTTATTCCTTGAATGTCAGGAAGTTAGGTAGTTGTACTAGGGGGTTGGTTGTTAAGGGGACGAGGTCTATTATTTGCTCTATCTAGGGACTTCTTTATTGCATTCTTAATATATTTGTCCCTATATCCTATGCTCTTAAACACTATGTAGACGTGATATTTCTCATGTTCTATGTGTTCTTCGTAGGATATTATTATATCCCTTGTGGCCAGAGTGTTTAGGACCCCTAACTTCTGGGTGGGGTGATGATGAGAACTTGTGTGAAGGTAGTTTTCTATGTGGGTATTTGTTTTTTAAATTGTATGTCCAAGGTTCCCATCTTCTCTCCTTTCGATTAGTATGTCTAGGAAGGGAATGCTACCATATTCCTCAAGTTACATTGTGAATTTAATATATTTATAAATATCATTGAGATGTTGGAAGAATTTTTCTATTTTTCTTTACCATGGGATCAAAGTATGTTAGTATCATCAACAAATATCTTCTATCTTAATGGTTTAAGAGGAAAATAATCTAGAGCTTTCTTCTCAAATTTTTCCATGAAAAGGTTAGCCATAATGGGAGATAGTGGAGATCCCATCGCAACACCACTTGTTTGTTCATAAAATTCTCCTTGATAGCTAAAGAATGTGGAATAGAGAGATATCTCTGCTAATTTTGTTTTTTTTTTGGGTCTGTCACTTCTTTAATAGCTTGGATAGCCTCATCTAGTAGGATTTTGGTGAATAGAGAGACAACATCGAAGCTAATGAGGATGTCTTTTGGTTTTACTTTCTCATTCTTTATAATTATGATGAAAACATTAGAGTCCTTAATGGAGTCTGTATGACCTACAAAGGGGATAAAGATCTTTTCTACATACTTTTCTAGCTCATAGGTGGGTGAGTTGATTGTGGTCACTGTAGATCTAAGAGGAACCCTATTTTTGTGAACTTTAGGTAGTCCATAAATTCTTGGGGTAATCTCACTATTCATAAGTAGTCTCTTTTTTATTATTTCATCTAAGATAGAGTTTTTTATGGCTATCTTTACTTCTTTTGTAATATTTTTGATAGGGTTGTTGGATATATTTCTATAGCTACCATGATGGGAGAGGTGATAAATCATTTTGGTGTTATAGTATTCTTGATTCATAACTATTGTGGCTCCACCTTTATCATCTCTAACAATAGCCAAGTTCACATTGTTCCTGAGGTTCCCAAGGGCTTGGCGTTCTTCTCTATTGATATTTATCTTTGGGGCTTTCGATCTTCTTAGGATGATAACACAATCTTGTCTAATTCGATCCTTCATCATAGACATATAGTCTTCACAAATATATCTTTTTCTCCTCATCCCAGGTGTTGGAGCCACCTTTTTTAACTAGTTTAAATGTAGTTGTTAAAGTCAAATGTTGGTCTTTAAGTTCTTTTTTGCTTCATGACATTTACCAACTAAAAATTTCAGTAGTCCCAACATGAGAAATAGAGAAGGATGTTATGTTTCATAAGTCACCACCTTTTATCGATTAAATGAAATTTTTTACTTTTGTACCTCAGGATATCACACTTCAGGAGTTACAAGTCACAAGATTTACAAGCCTTGATGTGCGAGGTCATGAAAAGTTTTAAAAATCCTACCTTAGGTTAAAGCTGAGAGTAAAATTCTTTAAACCCCAATCAAGTGCTGTCGGGATTTCGTGTCTCGGCGTTCTTTCTCTCCAAAAACATTACCGTCTTAACTCGGATAGGTGAAGCTGTGAATACTTTTACTTAAGAAACCTGGGTTAGTGTCAGGGGTGATTAGTTTTGACCATGGTTAAAATCTTGGGATTTTGCGACTCGGCATACGCACCTCCCAGGAGCTATACCTTCGAAGCCCCAAGTCGCGAAGTCACGATATAAATTAAAACATGATTAATTAAACACTTAATCCTATTTACATTCGTGCTTAACTAAATCTAATCATCACGATATCAGGTTTTAGAGGCTCGAAAGGTTAGAGTGAAAACTCCCAATACGACGAACGTTGAAAGGTTGATTAATGTTTAAGAAAGATTAATTAAAGAAGCTAAGCCATCTTAATCAATGTTCAATACAAATAATAATATGCACAGTCTATGAGGTAAATTTAAATTTTCCTTGCGCCAACTTGTGTCACGAACCATCGAAATTTATGGCATTGATTGGAAATGAGGCGAAGTGACAAGTAAGAATATGGTTTTTATTGCTAAATTTGTCTCTAAAAATGATTTGATCATTCTGTTCATAAGGACGTCAAGGTTTTAAATGGTCGAAGATATAGATCTTTTTCTTTCTGTTCTATTCATAAAGCTCATTTCTATCCTGCGCAGAGAAGTTTTCTTAGCAAGCTGACTTGTGTATGTATACACATTTTTATTATAGGAGAGCTAAGTCACAATCCTCTGTCATGGCCCTGCGAAAAGCATCCAAGGTAGGCGCTGAGATTTTAGGACAAGGCTCTGATAATGTTTATGATACTTCACCATGAAGCGTTGATTCTATACGAACCTGGTCATACATATTCGAGGTTCTGTAATCCAATTTGGTGAACTATTTGGATGATTCCAGTGACAATGAGAAAGACGACTTGACCACCAAATACAAGATCTTCGTCCAAGCAGAGATGCACAAAGTAGCAGCCAGGCCACGTCTTCTACCTTACTATGACATGATTCGATGGATGCTAGATCATGTAGATATCCTAACCAGAACCATGATCAATGAGTAGAAGGTCACTGTTGGAACCTTTAGACCAGAAAACTTACAGGCTATGTACAAGTTGCCACCCACGTAGAACTTCACATACAATGTCGAGTTTTTGGAGGATTTTAAACAAAAGGAATGCGAGAAATACAACAAAAGCTTATCTTATTTGATCAAGGATTGGGTCTCACACCCCGCGAAGTTCAGGGCAGATAGCAACGGAATTTATTCCATATATTCTTTGGAACCACAGTTCAAATACATAGCAATGATGACCTATAGATTGTATGGGAGGGAAGACACCACACATTTTTTCCTCCCATGGGTGCCTCTGATGCATACAGTTGCAGAAGGTTGTTCCTTAGACTGGGCCAAACTGTTGTCAGATAGTCTGACCAGTCGGATTACAAAATATCGGACGCAGTGGGCGAGCAAGAAGGCCTATTCATTTTTTATGTCTGCGTACATCATGGACACCGTGTATTCCATGATGCCTTTTCCCTTAATGAGATGGAGCTGGGCTCCATCGGATGCTGATCCTATCCATGTCTACCATTTAAATATTTGGGAGGATAAGGCCTTAGATTTCATATACAAAATCTTCAATTGGGTAATGGTACCAATACATGTCACCATCTTTGGTAATCCACTACCTAGGATCTCAGATAGCATCATGGCAAATTTGAGTAGGGTGGCCGACTGGTACATGGGGGAAGAATTTTCATACATCAGGGTTTTCGACACTTCTGTCCCTCCACATGCTCTACCATTATTTATATCCAATAGGTTGGCTTGTCATGAGATCGCCAGGCAAACCGTGATTGGTGGCATAAGTAAAGAGATGAAAGGATTTTCAAAGAAGGTATGGCCACCTTTCCCCATTCATTTAAATACCTATTCTTTATTAGATTTTGGGCATGCAAAGGCCGAGGCAACAGCCTTAGAGGATATAAAATTGGTCCACATTGAATTCAAGAAACATGACCCACATAGGGTCGTGAGTAATCATTTGGCTAGTTGTGGCCTTAAAAGATTTGAGCACGAGAATTCGCCTCATGATGATATTTTCTGAGGTGCGAGATCTTATGCCGACGTTTTGGCTCGGATACAAGCCCTGTCGCCCGAAGAGAGGGCCGATGTTTTCAAATTCCAAGAACATTGGCGAAGCTTCCTACCCATAGTATTAAGGGGTGAGAATCCAACAACCGAAGAGGTGCAGCAAACAAAAGCCGAAGGCTCCAAAGATTCAGCACCCAGCCAAGAAGAACACCAGGATAAGAAGGAGAAAACTAGGGGTCCGAAATAGGAAACCGAGACTTCCAATCCTCCAAGCGAGCCAACCTCGATCGTTACTCCAGGGAAATCATCTAAACAGGTCAGCAATCCCATCATTTCTATTACCCCCTGCAGTCCACAAAGGGAATACCAGACGCAGGTTGGATTTTTGGTGAAGAATTAACACCCATAACAGTGGAAGAAATACCTTTGAATGAATTATTCTTCGATAAGAAGAGAAAGGCTGTCGTGAGACAAGAACTTTACCAAGAGGCAAGTACTGTATCTAAAAAATTTAAAATCTTAACCGATGGGAGAACTATGAAAAAAGAAGAATTTACAACACAAATAGCAGGAACATTGGGAGCTTTCGCTATGGAAAACCAATATTCAGTCGAGGCCTTAAAGGATCAGCTGAAGAAAAAAAATTGTTTGATAAAAACCTTAGAGGATAAACTAGCTACAACAGAGGTCGCTGCCAAAGATCAGGTGAATACAGGTTTAGAACAATCTAGAGTAGCTGATCAAAGGGAAATCGAGCGGCTCAAAGTCGATCTCGAATAGACACAGTTGATGGCTCAGACAAGTCTGACACATATAGGCCAGCAAGGAGAATTGATAGAGAAAATACAAGCCAAATTAGAGTTTTCCAAAAGCCAGGTAATCGATATCGGGATATTTAAATCCCAAGCAATAGAAATCAGAAAAAGGTTATTGGCAACGTAGCAAGGTCTTCTTATTAAAGTAGAAATGATTCAAAGCAACTGCCAACTCATTGATCAGGTATTAGAGAACCTCTCTCTTGGAGAATGGGAAGTTGGGGCGGCTTGGGTTGCTTTCCAGGATGATATTATAGCCACAATGAGAAGGGAGACAGGAAGTAGTTCCAGTTTTCCCATCCCAAAGAAGACTAGAGGCAACATCTTGTTGAAAGAATGGGAGCCTAACATATCTGAAGGTAGACAACAAGCTAAGGAGGTAAGAAAATCTTGTGAAGAAACTTTCGGTCTATTAAATGGGATTTGGTAGGGTTCCGATGGTGAAAGTAGCATTGAGATACTGGGCCAGATCAATACAGCCAAATATCTGCTAAATATCAAGGAAAATGAAGAAAGAGAATTAGCCAAAATATCACAAATAACCCAGACGGACATAGTTCAAAGAGATAAATGGTTAATTAAACCAAGTATACTGTTATGTTCTATCAGCGCCAAAGACCAATAGGTGGAAGGAAAATTTCCATTATTGGCTAAAGATTGTTATGCTTTTGAGGCTAATAATCAAGCAGAACCTTCTAATTTGATATCACAGCTGGTGGAAAGGTGTGTCATTTGCACAGAGCATGCGAAGAGGTGGGTTTCTGGTACCAAATGATGACAGAGATAAAGAATTGAAATGATTAAAATCCTTTGTTGTAACCGAAAACCTATGGAACGATTGAGATTCCAACATATAGAAATTTGTATAAACATACATTTTGAAGAAAGAAAAAGGGTTGGACTTATTTTGGTCGATTGTAATAAAGACTTTTTTTTTTTGAATATTAATACAAAGCAATCTGAAGACTCCTAATTCTGTCAAGACTATGTTATGAGTTTGTCTCCTCTCTGATTTCTTGTTCAATTTCATTTTGCACATATATGTTTGATGAATGTCACACTGCAATTTAGTAAAACCTCGACTATGGTGATTAATTTTAGTTGTCTATATAGTTTATAGTTTTTCCTTTGTATCGACTATTAGAAGGTACAAGGCCTATGGACTCATTAGATTTTCACATTTTATACATTTGTCAGATTTCTGCTCACCTTTTTCTTCTTCTGTTTACAGGGCAAGATTCTCCCTTGATAGGAGCCTCGTATTATAAGCAACTTTATGTTTTTCTCACATTTTCACACACACCAATTATTTACTAGATAACATAGTTACGGGAAAAGGCCTTTGGTTTGTAATTTGTCTTTTACATTAAATCATATAGTTCTCTTTTATACGATTGAATTGAGACAACTTCTAAAACTTTGAAACTTTCCTTTACTTTCAATGTTCCTCTATGACTGTCCCCGTTGTAAGACAACCTAACATTGAGCCCGGTTTATCGGACCAAATGCATATCACTTTGAACCTTTTCGATACTATTCTTAAAACATCCAATACCCCGGTAGAACTTGAGCACTCATGGGCTGCAATTGAGCAGGATATAAACATCCAGGAATAGTTGGAGGCTAGACAGCGACAACCTAGAAATCATCCCTAGCTTTCATTCCCGAAGGTTGATGCTCTCCTCCTTATTAATATTCATTCACTTTTGGATTCCTAGACACTGTACCTTATAAGACTTAGGTACAGACTCTGGAACAACATCTTTTTGGCAACATTGCCAGGGAACAAAGTTACGAAACCTTTTCCCTGGGAAGAATGACATTCTCACTAGTTTCACCCTTTGATAGTGAACAAAGAGTGAACACCCTTTAAAGGCTTTTCTTATCTTTCACTTGGAAACTCCACGTTAAATAAGCTAGCATATGGTCGAAGGAATACCAGACAAAACCCATAGGGAAAACAGACCACGCCTATTTCCGATCCCAAAAAGATACTGAAAGTTAGACGTTCCCTTAAGCCAACTACTGCAGTCTATCAGCTTAAGTACCCACAACCCAAGATCAAGAGTTCATTTGAACCTTCAACTTCGCATAGTTCCCCTTCTGAAACCACCAATCCAATTTTAGCTCTCTCTGAGACTAAAAGTGAAACCCTTTCGATAAACTCTGACGTATATAGAGGTAAAATCCCTGCAGTGAATTTATCAGAGATCGATATCCTGCCAACTTTTTAGTTAGATCTCACGACCTCACTAGATCTCAGAGAGTATACCTTACACTCGGAATACACGCCTGTGGGTTCCCCTGATTACATTTCTTGCAAATCCGAAGAGCCAAGTCCTCGCATCACTTATCACCCATATTTGGTTTTATCGTCTCACGAAGAAGCTAAAGATTCTCTTTTAGTGTTCTAGAACCCTCTATATAATACACCATTTCCCTATCCAGTAGTATCGATGGCAGTCGTCGTCGGAGGAGGTGGAGGGGGTTTCAGAGGTGGTGGAATTTTAGGAGGTGGTGGGGCTCCAGGAGGAGGATTAGGAGGCCAAGGGCCTCTTCCCCCTCCCAGGGTCTTCGCTAAAGTGGCTGCAATATATGCTCCTTTGGTTCTACCTGTCCCTCTTCATGACCTTCCTGAAAATTATATAAAAAACCTACCTAAATTTACAGGAGAAGGAGACTTGACTGCAGCCGAACATATTCAGTTCGCGGATATCCTAGGTCTCGAGCACAAAGATGTGTATTCGAGGTTTTTTGTTCAAACTTTCAAAGGACATGTACGAACCTGGTTTTGAAGCCTACCTGCGGGATCGATATTATCCTACAATGCCCTAGAAGATGCCTTCCTTAGACAATGAGGCGAAAGGAAACACCACTTGTATTATTTAACCGAGTTCGGATCTTTAAAGAAAAAGAATTCAGAAATAGTTATGGAATTTATTGAAAGATTTAATAAGTTGTATAATAAAATCCGAGCCGAAGTTAAACCATCCCAACCCGCAGCCAAAGTAACCTTCATGGGAGCTTTCGAACCCGATTTCTCCCTTCTCTTAAGAGAAAGAAGAGGGGCCACCCTAACCCGAATGCAGGATGATGCTATGGAAATCAAATCTAACATGATGGCTTCAACCAAGTTGAAAGCTAAGGTAGAAATGGGAAACCGAGAGACAAGACATTTCAGGGAACAAGCCGCACCCTCAGGGTCTAATAGATCCACAGACGACAAAATGGATGATATGGCTAGGGTAATTAAGAAATTGTCAAATGCAATTTCTAAGATGGAGTTGGATCAATCTAAGGCCGATCCTTTCATTAAAAGGGAATTCAGGAGAAACACCAATCTTCAAAATCAACAAAGACGGACTAAAAATGAAGATCAGAAAATTCAAACCCCTTTGAAAAATGAAAATTTTATAAGAGGAAATGACCTGGAAGATTTCGAGGGTCTGGAAGAAGATGTGACAAATTTGGGTGACGACTGCACTCGGCCTTATGTAACTAAATAAGATTATGAAAAGTCTTTAAACACACAACCACCCTCAGATACAAATGATGACATAAACAATATAGATGTCCCTGACTATCAAGAAGTAATTGATTTGATAATGGCCGAAGTTCAACCTAGATATAACCTGAGGTCTAAAAGCAAATCTACGTTGATTTCTCAACCCAAGAAAATCCTCCCTAGAGGTGAAGAATACATCCCAGCCCCAAAAGAGCCGAAACATCTACTAACAAAATAAAAGGGGTAGACTTTTTGGATCCTAAAGCCAAGGAGGTTGAGACTCAAACAAGGGAAATCAAGACAGCTAAGGCACCCACACCGGTAAATAAACTCACGAGTAATAAATCAGCTCAGACAAATAAGTTAGAGAAGAGAGAATTCGAGATTTCAACCAGAGAAATGGACAAAGGTAGTGGTGGTTTTAGTTTTGAAAATGAGATAAATAGGATCAAAATATCGATCCCTCTGGTTGAATTAGCAAAGAATTCTGCATATCGTAAGAAGATAACCAAAGTGATAGGTTGTTTGGATCAAGAAAGTCAATCAGACGTGATAAACTTGGAAGACGATAAGCCTAATATCACTTTTGGTCCACATTTCGAGGGTGCCCGAGACACCATCGCTCCTTTCTATATCACCCTAAATGTGCATGATCAACTGCTGCATAACTACATGCTAGACTCTGGAGCTTCACATAATGTGATGCCCAAGACTATTATGGATAGATTAGGCCTCGAGATCACCAGGCCTTACAGAGTTCTCTACTCTTTCGATTTGAGAAGAGTTAAGTGCATGGGTATGATAAAATATTTAGTAGTCACCCTCGCACAGGTCCTAGTCAAAAGCGTCCTGATGGATGTAGTTATTGCTGATATCCCGCCAAAGTATGGTTTACTGCTATCAATGTCGTGGGGAGCCAAACTTGGGGGGTCCCTCCAACTGGACATGACTTACACCACAATTCTTGTGTTTGGTGGAAAACTTACTCGGTTATATAGAGAAACGAGGTTAGCCTATACAATGAGCGATCCTCAGAATCCTAACAATTTTCCTGTTTACATTGCTGATCAAGATCTGGGAAATTGTATTTTGTCTTTTGATGATGGTATAGATAGCTACGCAGAAGAAAGTTACATAGATGAGAAAGAATCAAAAAATATGCATAGCACTGGGATCTGGAAATTTTTTTTTGATGGTGCCCTATCATGTGAAGGAGCGGGTGCAGGGGTACTTTTTGTGGCACCTGAAAATAAATTTGTTGTCCCCTTCTCTTACAGGCTTCAATGGGATATAGACTACACCAACAATGTATGTGAGTATGAAGCCTTAATATTAGGATTGGAAGATGCCAAGAAGCTGAACATAAAGAACCTGGAAGTATATGGAGACACAGAGTTAATAGTCAATCAAATAAATCAAAAATACCAAGCCAAGCACTCGAGATTAAGATCGTACAGAAATTGTGCCTGGGATCTAATGGAAAATTTCTTCTCATCTATAAATATCCACTTCATCCCATGCACCGAAAATTTGTAGGATGATTATTTAACCAAGGTAGACTTGACTTTCGCTCCCCCTACAGCTTTTAAATTAAAATACCACATAGAGGTAAGGCACAGACCATCCATCCCGAACAACATAAAAAACTAGTAGGTTTTTGAGGATGACGAACAGATCAGGAAATTCCTCGAAGCAGTGGGAGACTTCTCTAAAACTCACATTGATCAAGAGAATCAAAATGATCACATATGGATCATGCAAGAAGGAGAGGATCCTCAAGAGTTTCAGGAAAAGATTGCAAATCATCGCATGTTGGTTCTAAAGAACAATCAGATTCTGAAAGGACTAATTCCCCTGGAGAGACTGTTCGATCGGAATGACATACCCTTGAATTCCACCCTACAGCCCCAACTAGAGGAGGTTGAAGACTACGATGTAGGGAACAAAGAAGAATCTAGGATGGTAAAAATATTGAAGTACCTTCCTCCTAAGGTAAAAATCAAGTATAAAGAATTGATTAGATAGTATAAAGATTTTTTTGCTTGGTCTTATGAAGAGCTGAGAACATACGACACCGCTATGATCGAACACAAGATACCTCTAAAACCTGGTGTCAAACCCTTTCGACAAAAGATTAGACAAATCAACCCTATTTTATTGCCTGTGGTTGAAAAGGAAGTTAAAAAGATTTTGGATGCAAAAATAATAGTACCTCTGAGATATTTCGATTGGGTAGCGAACCTGGTCCTGGTCAAAAAGAAGAGTGGGGAGATTAGACTGTGTGTCAATTTTAGGAATCTAAATAAGTCCTCCCTCAAAGATAACTACCCTCTACCCAAAATGGATCACGTTTTGGAAAAGGTAGTTGGGGAAAACAGAATGTCGATGATCGATGGTTTCTCTGGGTATAATCAAATTGTCATAAATGAACTAGATAAAGAGAAAACAACTTTCACTACCCCTTGGGGTACTTTTATGTATGATAAAATGCCTTTTGGTCTAATGAATGTAGGTGCTACTTTCCAACGTGCCATGGACATTGCTTTCATCGGTGAAAAGGATAAATTTGTGGTCATTTATCTTGATGATCTAACTTTTTTTTCTAAATCTGATGAAGATCATCTGGTACATCTCAAACAGACATTTGAGAAATGCCGTAAGTTTGGTCTGTCTTTGAATCCCAAAATGTACCACTTCTCCATGAAAGAAGGTAAACTCTTGGGCCATATTGTATCTCGAGACGGTATTAAAATCGATCCTAAAAGAGTTGAGGCTATAAATACTATAAATATTCCTAGGAATGTAAAAGAAATTCAGTGATTTTTAGGAAAAAAAAAAAATTGAGGAGATTTATTCCGAACTTTGTTGAAATCATGAAATTTATCACAGATATGCTAAAGAAAAACAGTGAAGTGAGACAGATAGTAGAAGCCAAAGCGGCATTTGCATGCATCAAGAAAGTCATAAGTGAGGCACCTGTACTGGCAAGCCCTAATTATCTAAAAGATTTTCTTATTTTCTCGTTCACCTCTGAACACACAATCGTCGCGATACTCCTCCAAAAAAATGAAGAAGGTTTTGAACAATCGATAGTTTTTTTTAGTAAGAGTCTCATAGAAGCATAACTTAAATACGATATAATAGAAAAACAAGTGTATGCTATGGTGAAGGTGTTGAAAGCATTCGTAACCTATGTGTTGCATTCCAAGATAATCACGTATGTACCAACCAATTCTGTAAAGGATATTTTGATTCAATCTAACAGTGATGGAAAAAGGGGATGATGGCTTGCCAAAATTCAAGAATTTGACCTGGAAATAAAACCAACGAAATTGGTAAAAGGATAAGGTTTGGCCAAACTCTTAGCAAAATCAAATTTCAGATCTCTCAGTATAAATGACCTACAGGGATATGAAGAAGGTATGGACATGAAGAGTTTGATGAGCCAACAAGCACAATCAGAATCAAAGAGAAGTTTGTCT
>JASDQU010107768.1:68866-80368 GCA_032191745.1 Picea mariana
AAAATATATATATATATATATATATATATATATATATATATAATATACCTAATACTTTTCACATTTTTCCCTTTCAGGATTCCAGTTTGCATCCCAAACGAGCGAAAAGGGTAAACAGAAGGTCCTATATCGAAAAATAAATTTGCCAAAACAGGTGATAGAAAAGGTTTTCTATTATTATAAAATGGTAAGGTAAAGGTATGAATTCCTGAGAATTTTATTGTTCTAACAAATATTTTCAGAACGCCGCAATGGTCTCATGAATATAATGTTTTCGCTTGAATGTTTATTAAAAAAGAAAAACTACTTGCTCTGGGTCCTAAGAATTTTCACTTAAAATAAAGATAGGAGGTAGTGAAAATAAGAAGAGAAAATAAAGCCTCTCCAAAAAGAGATTTCAAGAGTCGGTTGTAATTTTTGACCCATGTCTTTCAATTTACAAATCTCTATCCATCACCCTTCTTTACGTTCTCAGATTTACCTTCTTGAAAAGCCAAGCATCTTCCTGGGTTTGCATACATGGGAAGAAGAGATGACGTGTTAACTTTGAAAGCTGCAAAGCAGATTTTGGAAAGTAAGCTGGTCTTCGCGACTCCTCAATATCTTACTAAACAAAGTGATGCATAGGTTAATCATGAATATTCTAGGTTTTTCAATAGTTTCTAAAGATTGAGGCTTGCTCGAAGGAAGACCCCTAGAAATAATTTTTTCCCCTTTTTCCCTGCGGGCTAAGGTGTGGTGAGAGTTAAGAGAGGGTTGGTATCAAGTAATCAAAGTAAGTTGACAGACCTCCATTGCAAAATATTACACAGATATCACCCCTCATACAAACTGATTGCCCCCACTTCATGTTCTAAAAAGTAAGTTATAAGACAGATGGTGAAAGGAAAGTCATATTTATTTGTCCATCTAGTCCAAAAAGACAATGAAAGGAAATTCAGAAATGATTGCCCTCATCTCAGCATTTAAATGCATAAATATATTTCGAAGTGGTGAAAGGAAATTCAATGAAATGGGCCAGATAACTTTACCGGGGTATTGAACAGGCCCACTGGCAGTGAAGCAATGTCTGAGATATCTGTAAGGCTGTTATACGTGAATCTCACTCTACTCTGGTAACCAATTTTTCTCAAAACCGGATCTACATCCTAAGTTCAGACAGGGATCCCCGATTAAAAACATGTAATAAACTTCATTTGATGCAAACCAAAAGACACAAGATCTGTTGGATTTCCTAGGACTGTCTTAGTTGTCCTAATGCAGACCTAAATTTAGTAAAGAGAAAGAGAAAGTCATGAAAGGGACTACAGCTGGGTGTGAAACGTATTTGAGTTTTGAAAAGCTTTGCACAAGTAAAAGACGAAATCTTTGTTTCCCTCTGTATCATTTTCCTAGGAACGGTTTCGCTGGAATAAAGCCATTGACTCCATTTACCCAATACAGGCACGTGGTCTACTGTTCTTCCCATCTTGCAGGAAGACAGGATCCCTAGTTGGAGCCTATGTTGGAGCCGCCTTTTTCAACTGGTTTAAATGTAATTTTTAAAGTCAAATGTTGGTCTTTAAGTTCTCTTTCACTTCATGACATTTACCAATTAAAAATATCAGTAGTCCCAACATGTGAATAGCGAAGGATGTTATGTTTCATAAGTCACCACTTTTTATCGTTAAACAAAAATTTTTACTTTTTGTACCTAGAGATATTGCACTTCGGGAGTTACAAGTCTCAAGATTTACAAGCCCCGATGTGCGAGGCCGTGAAAAGTTTTAAAAGCTTACCTCAAGTGAAAGCTGAGAGTAAAATTCTTTAAACCCCAGTGAAGTGTTGTTGGGATTTCGTGTCTCGACATTCACTCTCTCCAAAAACATTACCGTCATAACTCCGATAGGCGAAGCCGTGACACTTTTACATAAGTAATCCGGGTTAGTGTCAGGGGTGATTAGTTTTGACCATGGTTAAAGTCTCTCTGGATTTCGCAACTCGCCATACGTTCCTCTCGGAATCTATACCTTTGAAACCCCGAGTGTCAAAGTCGCGATATTGCTCAAATATTAATTAATTAAAACACTTAATCCGGTTTACCTTCTAGTTTAAATAGATCACATCATCGTGATCTCGAGATTTTGTGACTCGGCTTACGCTCCTCTCGGAAACTATACCTTCGAAGCCCCGAGTCGCAATATAAATTAAAACATGATTAATTAAACACTTAATCCTATTTACGTCCTTGCTTAACTAAATCTAATCATCGTGATCTTAGGTTTTAGAGGCTTGAAAGGTTAGAGTGAAAACTCCCAATACGGCGAACGCCGAAAGGTTGATTAAAGTTTAAGAAAGCTTAATTAAAGAAGCTAAGCTAGCTTAATCAGTGTTCAATGCAAATAATAATATGCATAGTCTACAAGGTAAATTTAAATTTTCCTTGCGCCAACTTGTGTCACGAACCGTCGAAATTTATGGCATTAATTGGAAATGAGGCAAAGCGACAAGTAAGGATATGGTTTTTATTGCTAAATCTGTCTCTAAAAATGATTTGACCATTCTGTTCATAAGGATGTCAAGGTTTTAAATGGTCAGAGATATAGATCTTTTTCTTTCTATTCTATTCATAAAGCTCATTTCTATCCTATGCAGAGAAGTTTTTCTCAACAACCTGACTTCTATATGTATACGCATTTTTATTACAGGAGAGGCAAGTCACAATCCTCTGTCATGGCCCCATGAAAAGCATCCAAGGTAGGTGTTGAGATTTCAGGACAAGGCTCTGATAATGTTTCTGATACTTCACCATGAAGCGTTGATTCTATACGAACCGGGTCATACATCTCCAAGGTTCTGCAATCCGATTTGGTGAACTATTCGGATGATTCTAGTGACAACAAAAAAGACGACTTGACCACCAAATACAAGATTGTCTTCCAAGCAGAGATGCACAAAGTAGTGGCCAGGCCATGTCTTCTGCCTTACTATGACATGATCCGATGGGCGCTAGATCATGTAGATATCCCAACCAGAACCATCATCAGCGATCAGAAGGTCATTGTTGGGACCTTTAGACCAGAAAACTTACAAGCTATGTACAATTTGCCACCCACGTCGAACTTCACATACAATGTCGAGTTTCTGGAGGATTTTAAACAAAAGGAATGCGAGCAATACGGAAAAATCTTATCTGATTTGATCAAGGATTGGGTCTCACACCTCACAAAGTTCAGGGTAGATAGCAACAGAGTTTATTCCATATCTTATTTGGAACCATAGTTCAAATACATAGCAATGATGACCTGTAGATTGTATGGGAGGGAAGACACCACACATTTTTTCCTCCCATGGGTGCCTCTGATGCATACATTCGCAGAAGGTTGTTCCTTTGACTGGGCCAAACTGTTGCCAATAATCTGACCAGTTGGATTGCAGAATATCAGATGCAGAGGGTGAGTGGGAAGGTCGCTTCATTTTTTATGTCTGCGTACATCATGGACGTCATGTGTTCCATGACGCCTTTTCCCTTAATGAGATGGATTTGGGCTCCATCGGATGCTGAGCCTAGCCATGTCTACCATTCAAAGCCTTGGGAGGATAAGGCCTCAAATTTCATATACGAAATCTTCAATTGGGTAATGGTACCGATGCATGTCACCATCTTCGGTAATCCACCGCCCAAGATCTCAGATAACATCGTGGAAAGTTTGAGCAGGGTGGCCGACTGGTACATGGAGGAATAATTTTCATACATCAGGGTTTTTGGTGCTTCTGTCCCTCCACATGCTCTACCATTATTTATACCTGATAGGCTGGCTTGTCGCAAGATCTCTAGGAAAACCGTGATTGGTGGCATAAGTAAAGAGATGAAAGGATTTTCAAAGAAGGTATGGCCAGCTTTCCCCATTCATTTAAATACCTATTATTTATTAGATTTTGGGCATGCAAAGGCTGAGGTTAGAAGATATAAATTGGTCCACATTGAATTCAATAAATACGACCCACACAGGGTCGTGAGTAATCACTTGGCTAGTTGTGGCCTTAAAAGATTTGATATCATGATGATATTTTACGAGGCACGAGATCTTATGCCGATGTTTTGGCTCAGATAAAAGCCTTGTTGCCCAAAGAGAGGGCCGATGTTTTCAAATTCCAAGAACATAGGTGAAGCTGTCTTCCCCCAGTATTAAGGGGTGAGTATCCAATGACCGGAGAGGTGCAACAAATTGAAGCCGAAGGCTCCAAAGATTCAGCACCCAGCCAAGAAGAACACCAGGACAAGAAGGAGCAAACTGGGGGTCCGAAACAGGAAGCCGAGACTTCCAATCCTCCAAACGAGCCAACCTCGATCGTTACTCTAGGGAAATCATCTAAACAGGTCAGCAATCCCATTGTTTCTATTACCCCTTGTAGTCCACAAAGGGAATACCAGATGCAGGTTGGATTTTTGGTGAAGAATTAATACCCAAAACAGTGGAAGAACTACCTCTGAATGAATTCTTCTCCGATAAGAAGAGAAAGGTTGTCATGAGACAAGAACTTTACCAAGAGGTAGGAACTGTATCTAAAAAATTTAAAATCTTAACCAATGGGAGAAATATGGAAAAAGAAGAATTTGCAACGCAAATAGTAGGAACATTGGGAGCTTTCGCTACGACAAACCAATATTCAGTCGGGACCCTAAAGGATCAGCTAAAGAGAAAAAATCATTTGATCAAGACATTAGAGGATAAACTAGCTACAGTAGAGGCCGCTGCCAAAGATCATGCGAATACAACTTTAGAGCAAGCTAGAATAGATGATCAAAAAGAAATCGAGCAGCTCAAAGCCGATCTCAAACAGACACAGTTGATGGCTTAGACAAGTCAGATATAGATAGGCCAGCAAGGAGAATTGATAGAGCAGCTACGGGCCAAATTAGAGTTCGCTGAAAGCCAGGTAATCGATATCGGGATATTTCAATCCCAGACAATAGAAATCAAAAAAAGGTTATCGACAGTGCAACAAGGTTTGCTTGTTAAAGTAGAAACGATTCAAAGCAACTGCCAACCCATTGATCAGGTATTGGAGAACCTCTCTCTTAGAGAAAGGGAAGCTAGGGTGACTCAGGTTGCTTTGCAGGAGGTAGTAGTTCCAGTTTTCCCATCCTAGAGCATACTAGAGGCAACATCTTGTTGAAAGAATGGGAGCTTAACATATCTGAAGGCAGACAACAAGCTAAGGAGGTAAGAAAATCTTGTGAAGAAACTTTTGGTTTGTTAAATGGGATTTGGTTGGGTTCTGATGGTGAAAGTAGCATTGAGATACTGGGCCAGATCAATACAGCCAAATATCTGCTAAATATCAAGGAAAATGAAGAAAGAGAATTAGCCAAAATATCACAAATAACCCAGACGAACATAGTTCAAATAGATAAATGGTTAATTAAACCGAGTATACTATTATGTTCTATCAATGCCAAAGACCAACAGGTGGAAGGAAAGTTTCAATTATTGGTGAAAGATTGTTATTCTTTTGAGGTCAATAATCAAGTAGAACCTTCTAAGTTGATATCACAGTTGGTGGAAAAGTGTGTCATTTGCACAAAGCATGTGAAGAGGTAGGTTTCCGGTACCAAATGAGGACAAAGATAAAGAATTGAAATTGTTAACACCCTGTAATTTTCCCAAGGCTTTGGAGGCAGTCACAAAGGTAACCCCGAACCACTTGGAGTCTTGGATCTAGCCCGCCAAGACTTAGAGAGGGCTCTCTCTATTCAATTTAACTTGGTTTGTATGGGATGGATATTAGGCTAGCTATGAAAGTAAGGGGTTCGGGTTTTTGAAATGTTTAGATGAAGATGTGGTTGACGAGTTTCTCATATCACCATTGGGCTATGGGGTTTGTTTATACGATAATGATCAAATCAGATCTAGAGGTAAATGTCCACAGGGCAAGATAGTAACAATTGTTGGATCAAATCAAGTTTGAATGGTGTTGATTTGAGGAAGAAATGGGGGAGGAAAAATTGAGCAAATGAGCAGTTAAGAATTCATAAACTGAGCTTTAGAAGAAAACATAAAGATTACCAAAGGATCAGATGCAGAGTATTCGCCAATAAATTCTGCTCTATTACTATCATTCGATAATAGGAAATTGAAAACAAATGGCATGATAACTAGAAGAAAAAATTTAACACAAAAGAGGAACGCCACCAACACTGCTACACAAGAATCCTGTAAATCATTTTCTCTATTACTGTTTAGTCATTCAGAAATTACAGACCAAAACCTCCTGGAGTAGCAAGGCTCACAGTCCAGCCACAAAAGGAAAAACTTCACATAGGTTGAACCCTTCCTCTCAGCTCAAACCCTACTTTCATCTTTTGCCTGTGTATATAAAGGTAAAAATGCTATCAGTCCTCAAAAAATTCGAACTCTACCCCTGCTTTCTAAAAATAGAAAACGGCTACATTGATTGACACCTGTCGCAGATGGTCTCCCAGAAACAAAATCGAAAAATGTAAATAACAACTAATTTGAGAAAGTTTGATAGGTCTCTCGAATTTTGGAACTGCTAGAAATGAATGTTGAGTTGTTAGGGGATCTTTTCCATAAAATCTGGGCCATCTGTCATTTTTTGCTGCTTGTTGTCACAAATTTGCTTCCAACTGGGGGAAATTGTGTTTAAACCTCTGCTTGAAATGCGGGAAAACTTTTCTATTTGTCAAGAGAATTTAAATTTCCCCTGGTCAAGCTGCCATCTGCTCCATGATCTTCCTCAAACTGCTGCCTCGAATCCTGGAAGGCTGATCTGGTGTTTTGACTGCCAGTTACATTATAAAGAATGCCTAAAAATAGGATACTCTTCCACCTCTAAAGAATGCCTAAAAATAGGATACTCTTCCACCTCTATCAACGCGTAGAGCACTGCACCATGCCCCTGTAAATGCTCAACCATCTCATCTTTTATTCACTAAACTTTTGCCTTATAATCTAGGATCTGATTCTTTTTTCCAATTTTGACATTGCCAGGTGTCTTAGTTCCTTTCAAATTTGGCCATCGATTGATCAGAAATATTCATCTCGTAAAATATACAACAATCATCAAAAATTTTGAAGTGACTATTGCATCATATTCCAGTTTTTCTATAGGGTATTTCGCGGCTTCCTTTTCTGTCTTCCGTCAAAAACCTAGGAAGATTAAGAAGAGAATTCACCCTTGTAACACCATCAAGTGTAGACCATTCCTCATCATCACCAGTGGAAATACACTCAGCAAGTTTTCTCTGGGATTGCGTTCTCTCTGGGCACTTCAGTTCCTTGGAGCTCTTGACTCTGTTTAAATTTTGAGATGCCTCATTCAGATCATTAACATTTCTGACTGTGTTTCCACACTCTAATGTGGGGGTATTTGTCTCACTGTGTATGAGGAAGTATTCTGTCTTGTTTTCTGAATCTTCCCGTGATTCTGTAGCTGACACTGAAGTGATCTCTTTTGGTATTGCTTGAGTACTAGAGCCCTGTGCTAGTGCATTTTTTGATTTTGGCTCAGATGGCAGAGAATTATTGAGGAAAAGACAGACCACTGCACAATCATCCACTTTGGAAGTTGGATATTTTAACCTCCATGCTCGAACAACATATTCCACCAAAGCTCTGGCAGCAGTTGTTTGAGAAGGTGTCGATGCCACAATGTCCACAAACTCCTTATTAGACAATACATCCCAGACCCCATTAGAAAACAGTACAATGAACTCATCTCTTTCAGTTAAACGACGGTAAGAGACATCAGGCACAGCAATCAGGCCAAAGTCCTTCAGACAGAAATCACCAAAATCTCTAGCCATAGCCAGCCCTGGGGAATAATTATGAGGCAACCAAACACATGATACCTCAGGCTCATCATGCAATGCAAAAACTCGGCCTTTTCATTGTCAAATCCTCTCAGCTTCCCTTGGGAGATTGGGTTTCAAATCCACAGTCAACTGCACTGCAAACAATGAATTGTCTTGAACTCTTGTACCCAGAACTGCTCTTGAGTCTCCAACATTACCGATTACCAAGTATTGTCCCTGCTTCACCAAAGTTACTGTAGAATTTCCACTACAAAAACAATTTGTAGGATGCAGCCTCAACTCCTTATCCATTACTTTGAAGGCTTTCAGAAATGACTCTTTCAATGTCAAAAATATTTCTGGGCACTTCTCCCTCTCTTCCATATCTGTTGACTCCCTCCATTCATTGTTGATGGTAACTGATAGTGATTCCTCAGAAATCATGCTTCCCACAGTGCTATTAGCCTCTTTGATGCTGTCATCATCCTTCAATGAATTCATAACCAGAACCATCTTTGGCATGGAAGTTAACCGAACTGCTGCAGAATCCTCCAATGAGAGAATAAACCTTGTTAGGATTAAGGTTGTCAAAGCAGGGTGCTGCCACATGCGTTGTAGATTCTTGACATCGCCCGGGATATCAGAGGCGGCTTGCAATACAAGCCACTTATTGATCACCAAGGCATATCCTTCCCATTACCCTCCATCATCCTCCTCGCTTTCATCAACATGGCTTCCAGGAGGGGAAACGGTCTTCGCCAGAACAGTTTTCTTCTTTTTATCAATTGAGCAGGCATGCCCAAGTTTGCCCTGAACCTTTAGCAGTTTTCTCTCGATTTCTTCTACATCTTGCTTGGGCGCCAACGAATTCACCTCTACTCAAAACTTCTATATTTGACTGTCATCACAACGAAAAACCTCCATGATGTAAAGAAAGAGAAAATTTGCAAGGATAATGGCTCACGCGCAAGTGTATGAACTGGTTTTCTTTAACATTTAACCAATCCATCTGTTTAAAACTCGAATACACCCACGAGCTGGAAGCCAATGATGAAACCCTTTTAAGTTTGCTAATGACACCTGCGTTTCTCTTGGCTAGGGACTTGTTGAGTTTATTTTTCCCTGTGGCAATAATCCCACATGCATGTGGTAAACTGAACTTTTGGCGTTTATATGAGCCAACAGTCACATGGTCTTTCGATGAAGTGAGCCTGAGGCTGTGCTTTGGAGTTTGGCGCTGACGTTGGCTTGTGTGTTTGTTGTCGGTTTATGAAATGGTGATTATCCTTGGTGTTGAGTATTCGGAGGTTGGCCCCAAGCCAATATAATTTTTTGGAAAAATATTTGTCAAAATATTTATATTTTGATAAACAAGACAAAAAAATTTCATAAAGGTCGAGGGACCAATTTTGGCTCAACAGAACAAATTTTGGATAATAAACCAAACTTTGTATTTACCCACAAGAATTAAATTTTTCCATTCAAACCAATTCACAATTTTTTGCTAAAAATGCACCGAAACTTGCTTTGAAGCTCGCCTGCAGGTACTCATCTTATGCTTGGTCAGTGTCGAGCGCTTTTTGTCGCCTTTACCATGCGTCATGAGCAAAAGCATAACGCCTGAAATAGATAGATATTATTCAGAATACTGATTCCCCTATTATATAGGGTTCTAATAGAAACGATTAAACTCCTTTGTTGTAACCGAAAACCTCTGGAACGATTGAGATTCCAGCATATAGAAATTTGTATAAATATACATTTTGATGAAAGAAAAAGGGCTGGACCTATTTTGGTCGTTTGTAATAGAGACTCTCATTTTTTAATATTAATACAAAGCAATCCGAAGACTCCTGATTTGGTCAAGACTGTGTTATGATTTTGTTTCCTCTCTGATTTCTTGTTCAAATTCATTTCACACATATATGTTTGATGAATGTTACACTGCAATTTAGTAAAACCTCTACTGTGGTGATTAATTTTAATTATCTATATAGTTTATAGTTTTTCCTCTGTATCGACTATCAGCTGGTACAAGACCTGTGGACTCATTAGATTTTCATATTTTACACATTCGTCAGATTTCTTCTCACCTTTTTCTTCTTCTATTTATAGGGCGAGATTCTCCCTTGATAGGAGCCTCGTATTATAAACAGCTTTATGTTTTTCTCACATTTTCACACACATCAATTATTTACTAGATAATACAATTATGGGAAAAGGCCTTTGGTTTGTAATTTATCTTTAACATTAAATCAGATAGTTCTCTTTTATACGATCGAATTGAGACAGCATCTAAAACTTTGAAACTTTCCTTTACTTTCATTGTTCCTCTATGACTGTCCCCATTGTAAGACAGCCTAACATTGAGCCCAGTTTATCGAACCAAGCACATATCGCTTTGAACCTTTTTGATACTATTCTTAAAATAGCCAATACCCAGGTAGAACTTGAGCGTTCATGGGTTGTGATTGAGCAGGATATAAACATCCAGGAATAGTTGGAGGCTAGATAGCGACAACCCACAAATCATCCTTAGCTTCCTTTCCCGAAGGTTGATGCTCTCCTCTTTATTACTCTTCACTCACTTTCAGATGCCTAGACACTGTACCTTCTAAGCCTTAGGTACAGATTCTGGAACAACAGGGAACATTTCCACCATGATGTATTCATCTCGTGCATCACTGAGAACAATAGTTGAGTTGATATAGGTTGTTGGATGATGGGTAGACCACAAAATTCATACGAGGTGACTCTTCATAGAGTTACAATAGTCAATTAATAGTAGTATGAATTGACATTCAGGTGGTGGATGCATGATACCTTGAAGTAGAAGCGTCAAGGTGCAGATATGGAAAGACATTAGAGATGAGTTTGACCGGTTGCATGTGATGTTTGGGACTTAGTTGTATTTCTAAAGTGGACAGATGAAATTATCCTTGTATCACAGTGAAGGTCTTTCATACTTTTGGAGTTGCAAAAAATGGTTGAGGTGAGTTCATGTGGAGAGTCAATTGCTTGGGAAAGATGAAGTCCAAGACAACAGACTTGGAACATGTTTGTAGCAAATGATGACATTGGAAAAGTATGGTTGGTTTTGAGTTCTTTCAATTTCCTAAGTGTTGCAGTGAGTTCTTTGAAGGGAAATCTGATGACTTGGTGGTTCAATAGAAATCTATTTCCATGGTGAGAACCGACAGACTTGAAGGTGACTCAAGTGGTGCATATTTGGAGAAGTATTGTAGCAACTTGAAACACCTTAGTTGGGTGAATTTGAGGAGATATTGGGGTGACATACTTGTATGAGTCTTGTTGTGGAATCAGGTATATTTTGATGCATTCGTGGAGCTGGATTGGGAAGCTTCCTAACTCTTTGATGAGGCGTAATGGATAGGTCACTATGGTGATGGGTAGTGAATTATGTAGGTGTTGATATTGAGAGGACGAGTGAGGTGCCTTGGTGTTTGGTGCCTTGTCCATATTCATTGGATCATGTGAGTACTTGACAATCACGAAGATAATTCCATATTTTGGGCACTTGCAAGAGGTGAAAGGCATTTTCATTCGAAGAGACAGATGGAGTCTCCAAGGAAGTCGACTAATAATTATTGGAAGAAAACCAGAATGGGAAGACCGCAGACCAAGTGACTTGGGTGGTATTAACTTACCTTTGGTATGAGACATTGGATGAGGTAGAGAACACC
>JASDQU010107768.1:161043-180674 GCA_032191745.1 Picea mariana
CAGTAGTTGGAGGCCACGAGCACGAGAAAAAACCCATCTCTCTGATTCACCCATCACTGGCAGCCAATACCATAACCGCCAAATCGCCCATCGTTTTTGTGCAGAACGGAGTGCCAGATGGAGTACCGGACTGAGTGTCGGATGGAGTACCGGACTGAGTGCCGGAAGAAAAAACAAGTTGCGATTTTTTCCTGTGACATACAAAACATGAATTAGTCTCCTGGGATCATAAAAACATATTGATTTAAACTCAAAATCATTGCAAAACATGAATTATGCATACCTGGTGTGGATCATAGCATTTTGACACAAACTATCTTCAAAACATGAAAACAAATATACACATTCGGCAACAAGGATCTAATTAACGTCATAAAATTAGTCATATCACGGGCCCAATAGGGGGATCGTTAAATGTTTCACACTCTGAGTTTATAGGGTTTGATATTTCTGGTAAAGATTCCTCCATAGATGCAATAGAGTGTTTATTAGAGATTGTGAATCCCCTATCTTTCATGATCAAATCTGAATCATGTAAATGAGAGGTGTTTTTTATTTTTCAAATCACATTATTTAGAAATAGAGACAAGATATGAAAACCAATCAAATATTTATTTTCCCGATGTTTCATCGCTCTCAAAAAATATACAGTAAATTTGATTGACTCTTCGAAATAAATGATTCTTAGATTCATTCATGAGCCCACATATTGCTTCCAGTTCATTAAAGAGTTCATCATAAACGTAATCTTCATGAGTTGTGATAAACATTTCCATGGACTATTTCCATCTATGAATCAATTTTGCTGGAAATTTCCTAAGCCATGTTTTAATTCACCCTTCGAATGTGATGATGAATAATCGACATATTTCATTGTCTTGAAAAATCTTAATATTCCGTCGAGTGATGTCAAATTGACTGATATGGGAATATGCAAAGACATGTCCTTGACCATCAAATTTGGGATTTGACAAGATTTCTTGATTAAGATGGACTCAATGGGTCTCAAAAGACTCAAAGGGTCATCGTATACAGAGCTATGGAGAGGAGCCACGTGCTGGTTAAAAGTTAATGAAATGACTCCACATGGGCAGGCTTGTTATCCTACCCTCATTCTAGTGCCAATTCTATTGACAGGTATAAATTCACCCGACAATAGTAAGGGGTTACCCCCGGTAAGAATTCTCAATTAGACCTCTCACTGTTTGGGATAGGGAACCCATCTGAATTCTAGCCCAACAACCATTGTTGGTTTGTTTTACCAGTTGTGGCCTGGTCCACCAATGAAGGTGAGTGATGCATGGTTATGAAAACAAAATATGTAGATGACGGCTATGTAAATAAAACTCTAATCTATTTCTAATCTATACTATCCTAGCTAGGAGAAGACTATAGTAACATAATGAGTTGTAATGAAACTAAACTATGAAAAAACCCCAATCAGATAGCTTTCATGAAGACGCACAGTTAGAAACACATGCATACAAGTCTATAATCATAAAAGTCTAAGTCACATATCTGCATACATTTACAACTCATTCGCTCAGGATATGTAACATAAGAAAGAGTAACAAAACTAAAAGAAAAGATATATTGTGTCAGAGTAGTCGATAACAAAATATGATCTTATAGCCTATGTGAACAACAAACATTCTACTTGAAACAATACGCAACAAAACAACAACACATGCAAGTTCTTCTCTCTGTCAAAATTTAGCCTTGAGGGCTTCTCTGTATTAACAGTTTCAACAATAGTACATGAAAACTCTAAGGAAATCTCCCCAATTTTATTTGACACTATATTCCCAAAATAGTTCAGAAGTGTACAATGTTTGAAGAGCCAAAATCCCATTCTTTAGACATAATTTTAGTATTAATTGGGGTTCAACATGAATCTTGACCTTCCGCCTAGCCTAGTGACCTTTCATTTCCCAAATTTTGTCTTTATTCCCTTTGTAATGATGAGAGGGAAAAGACAATAGTTACATTTCAAAATTTTCCTCTAGTGCTAGTGGGAATTAGTGGATTTTGCTTGTAGCGCACCTCATATCTTTTAACTATTGGTTCAAACATTTAGGACATTGACCATCATAGTGTTCAGACCTCCTCTTCAAACATTTGAATTAGATTCCTTTCACTACTTTCTGTTTTTGTAACAACTGATGTTGTCCTTGATGCTCTATTGTAATTGAATGTATATCAAATTGTAAGGATGTTGAGTTCATACACCTCTCAACATCAATACTTGACACCATTCAACATATTGCATATGAGTGGTCTTAGAGGGATACTTTAATAAATTATTAAAAAAAAGAATTTGAACCTATAAAACTGAAATACATGTAATTAATACTTCGTATCAACTTTCCTTGGTTCGATGCATGGTTCTTTTGCTCACAGTTCAAGTGTGGTGTTCTCCAGGGTTGTTAACAAGGTGTCATATATTAATCCAAAATCCCATATACCATAGGTGAGGAATTTGTCAAATCATATAACTAGGAAGTTTTATAGATCAAAATCACCTTTCCAATGGTATAAATAACACACAAAATGGAGACCCAAGTCAAATGTTATGGAAAAATTATGGAAGACACTTTTGTAGGTTTCATAGGAGTTAATGACAACTCCTTTGAAATTTCAGAGGAGTTGACAGAAACTCCTCCGATTTGCATCAGAGGAGTTGATGGGAAATACTTTGATTTGCATCGGAGGAGTTAATGAGAATTCCTTCGATGGTTTCGAAAGAGTTTGAGGGAAATTATCTGATGGTTCCAGAGGAGTTTGAGGGAAATTCTCTAATGGTTTTGCAGGAAATTTTCAGATAAGTTTGAAATAACTTTCAGAGGAATTTTTGAAAACTTTCGGAGGAGTTTGTGGGAACTCCTATGACATTAAGGAAGACAAATTGAACAATTTATAAGTGTCAATTTATTGTCAAGAAACAACCAGAGCTTGAGTTCAAAAGATGATAACTTTCTTGTACGATTTCCAATTGACGTGTCATTTTTTGCAACATGGATATAACAGAGATATGCTTCTATTAAGATATCCGAACATGTTATTCAAGCATTTTAGGGGATCTATTTTTAATGGTGTCCATGGTTAACAAGGATTTCTTGGAGGGAAATCCTTGACAATCATTTTGGCACTTCCGGACCTCAGATTTTGATTCGATCAATTGAGTTGGAATCTTAATCGCATAATTCAAAAAACTAGTCTTTTTAAGGAGTGAAAAATCCACTTTGACCAGTACCCAAAATTGAGAGCAAGGACATTTTTTAATCAAAGTTTATACCCCATTCTCGCTACCTCTTCGTCAGAATTGATTTCGTAAGTTCCTATGTAATCTATGCTATATAGTCTCTTAGTTCATCCATTGAAACTGAAGTGATGTGTCAGTAGCAAAAAAATATAAACCAACCAAAAACAACCAACTGACATTTGAGGTGCTTAACATGGTTTCAGAGCTGAGGTGACCAATTTTCCTTCAAGATGGATTTTAGAGACAACGTAAGACCTATATATGTTGCAAATAACCCATTTGATGATATACGACACTTTCATGCTCATGGTTAGTCATAAAGTCAAGAGGATAAATTCAAACAAGTTGATGTGGTACATGAATGTGACCTAGTAGTGACACAAAAAAATTGATTATGAATGTGATCATGAAGCAGATTAGGCGTGGTAGATATTAGTCATTAGTTATCCATTTAGGTGTGGAGATATTAGACACCAGAAATGATAGGATATCGATTGATGGCGTATCAAGAAGGATCCGAGCGAAGAGGAGGATAAGACAATCCTTACAATGAAGTGTTGTGAGAAATTTCACCCTGCAGACATGTTGAACTCCCCCTAGCCGGGTTTTCTTCGATCTATGATAGAAAATAAAAATTGGACACTAACATACCTCTTTCTTATCTATTCATGCATGAAATTTAAAGAAAAGGAGAAAGGAAATGGGATCTATCCTTTTTCCTGTAGGTTGTCCTTGCTACTCCAATGCCATATCCAATCCAAGCTCTTAAACACAAAATCCACTCACAACCTTCCTACAAAAATAAAAACAACCCTTCTATTCTACTTGTGTAATGTTATATAAAATACTAATCTAACTAAGAAAACAAGTATAAAAATTCATGCATTAACTTGAGCAATACGAGAATGAGGAAATATGCCAAATTGTATTAATGAAAGAAACATTGGATACTTACAACCATGCTGATGTGATGAAAGATTTCTTCCAAGATTCTCCTTTCCATCCCCTTTGTACACCACCTAATGGCAATGAGAATTATTTTGAACTATCTCTGAATATCTCAAGAACAAAGGTTTTAAACTCTCAATACTTTCTCCTCCCAAGCCCTTGAATGACCTTACTTATATAGCAAATTGGGAGGCTTAACCACCATAGAAAATCAAGGGAAAGGTTGAGATATTCACTCCTTAGATTATAATTTTGTACCCAAAATGGAGGGAATATGGGTGACTTGAGCTATTGAGTCATCCCTCGACCATAACCACTCAAGAGTATCTCGGTATTTTTTAATAGAAAAAGGTGGCTTAGATATAACAAAACTAACGCTCCCCCAAAGATTGACAAAGAGAGTTACTAACAATCCCCCATAGTGGACTAGGGAGCATTAATTAAGGAATAACGCTCCCTATACATGGGCAGGGGGGCGTTAGTGCTCAAACAAGACTTAAAACTCAAGGTAAAAAGTGGTTTTCTGACCTTCAAATGATGAGTTTTCTTCAACAATTTGTATAGGGAACATGACAAACACTTCCAAATGATGAAAAAACATATTTAGGCCTCCATGTGATGGGTTTTTTGCCCTAATGTTTCTAGGGAACATGATCAACTCTTCCACAATTGCGACATTCAATTATGACACTTAGTAGGATATAAGTGTGACACTTAGGAATGTGGAAAATCGACACCTAAATAAGTGATACTTAAATGTGACACTTAGTAGAATACGATACATAAGTGCACCACTTTGTAGCATGGAAATTTGATGCGTAACAGATGCCCCCTAAAGTGTGAGTTCAGAAGACAAACTGATGTCCGAAACACTTTACAAAATGATGTGTGCCAAGGGGTGCTGGAATAGGAGAATTAGATGGAAGCTGCAAACTAACATCAAATAATATATATATGAATCATCTCGAGGTAGGAATACCCGTGCTTGGTACAAAATAGAATTAAAGCATGGCCACCAACCAATACACTATGGATCCATGACAACACCAACTAAGTATATGGCCACCAAAGATATAATGTGGATCCATACCTCCATGACTGAATTAGGTCATAGCCACAAAAAAGAACATAGTGGAGCTACGATATGACAACAACATAGCCACATACCAATACAAAGTGGATCTATGTGATAATTTACTCTCCATCAAAACTGGGGCTAGGAAGATAACACTAGTTGGCACCTAAAATATTCCGAGGGTCTTCATCCCAATCCCAAACTGGTAATATTCTAACCATGTGAATATGTGTCTTGATGTCGAACATGGTAGAATCCACTTTATTATGGGTCATTGATGTATATCATTAACAAGTGTGAGGGAAATCACCATTAATTACAATGAATCCCATGGTAACCTAGTACATTCCAATGAATCTGAATCAATGAGATGAGGTTGAACATCTGTGGAATCATTCGATCAGAGTTCAATGATGTAAAGCCACTTTCAAAAGAAAGGAAATCTGCCATTGAGAAATGTAGGTACCAAGGTACTCGCTAGTTTCTAAGTCTAATTCTTGGATAATGTGTTGAATTCGACATGAACAAACTCGTCGAAGGAGGGCCTTGATGTATCCCCCATCATCGACATGAAATTGACATAGGATAGTGTTATGAGATGATAGATTAAATGAGGATGGAATAACATGGGAATGAGATACCGTAGAATGGTTGATTAAGCTGGAACTTCCCTTGAACATTGGAGGCATGACACGTGACTTGGCATCATTGACTCGATGAGTAACAAGAGCATAATGTGATGCTAATCATAGAACTTTTTGACTGGAACAAAACAAGTATGACGACACATAGAATTGGTATGATTGATAGACAAGCAGGTTACCCAACTATAATACGAGATGAAAATAGGTGCCATGTTCAAGGGAGACAACAAACAACTACCATATGTTTCAAAAACTTAACTCAATTCCCTCAATTCCCCCCCCGGAACCATGATTGGTGAGTACTTATTTCTTTTTAAACAAGCTCGAGGAGGACAACATATGCTCGGTATAACTCATCTTCATTGAGTCCATCTTCAAATGTTTAATGAACCTGAAGAAGGAAGGGTTAGGTCCTATATGGGTCCTTCGATGCACAATTTTACGGGCCCAAAGTAGGTAAAATCCATCTTTTCACATTTAGAGATTCTGAAAATAACTAAAAGGAGACTCCAAGGGTGACTTTTTCATAAATTTAGTCTCCCAAGCCCAAAAATGTGTAAAACAATACAAGGGAAAACTCTTCTAGCCGAGGTTTACTAGAGTATTCATTTTTCATAGTTAGTCTTATGAGTTTGAAAAAGGGGTAAAATACCAATCGAAAGAGGCCCTTTCAAATCCTTTTAACAAGTGTGAAAGGACATGCTTGCTCAAAAATATTTTCATGTTTAGAGAGTTTGAAAAGAGCTTAAAGGAGACTCCAAAGAGTTCCTTTTCCGTATAGCTTTTATGAGTCCAAATAAGTGATAAAAGTATATTGGATAACCTATTCTCATGTATTAATGAGCATGAGAAAGAAAAAATATTGAGCTCGGTAATCTCTTCTCATGTATTTACGAGCACATGAAAGAACAAAGACTGATCTCGATTTCTTCCCAACGTAATGTCCAAAGGTTTTCAAGTAATACCCATGGATGGTTGGTACATTTCCCTCAGCATGAAAAGATAGTAGCTTAAATCCAGCATTATGTCCAGAGGATAGAGACATGCCCCCCCAAGCTTCGTTTCATCTGTTGACTCTTATGTTGTCATCAATTTTTGTATCTGATTAAAATCTTGGTTACTAATAGGTAAATTTTCACCATAGGAAGAAACATGATGAACTAACCCATGCAGATGAAATGAAGTTTCAATTATGAGATTTAGTGAAATATTTGACTCAACATTTACGAGATCTAGTGAAAGAATCGATTCAATGTTTATGAGATCTAGGGAAAGAATCAACTCAACATTTAAGAGATCTAGTGAAAGACTCGAATCAATCGAAGGGGGATCTATTTTATTTTTTAACAAGATTGACACAAGAATAGGAACTATGTCTATTACCCAGGCGATNCTATGTCTATTACCCATTTTTTCATTTTTTAATGATATTGACAGAGAAACAAGAACTGTGCTCGTAGCCGATTTCATTTTTTAAGGAGATTGAAACTAGAAAATAAACCATGCTCATAGATGGTTTTATTTTTTAACGATCTTGAAACCCAAAAATATACCCTGCTCATCAGTGTCTACCATGGCTTTAAGAAGTCTTCATCAAACAAAAGAACAATACTCTAGAAGGAATACATGGTAAGGGACTTACTCATATCAACATGGGGAAGAACTGATCCGAGTTTTGTGAGCTGAATTAAATGAATACAGATTATTAAAATATTCTTAACACAAAATAATAGAGATACAGTAAAATTGGTTTCTATTCAATAGGGAAATAAGCTGAAACTATAAAACAAGCTTGCTCGAATGGTGCCAACTTATCTCTGAGAAGAGATGTGTCAGCTATGCTCATTCGCAAGAAGCCCATTACAATGAGGCTTTGAAGGCCTTTTTACAATAAACAGGAATGTCAAAAATCCTAGACATCCAAAAACCTAATCCTAGGAGATGAAGCGCCAAAAGTCATGTGGGCCCCGTTTGGGTAGGTTAGTACATCAACTTCCTGATGTCGTAACTTTTGCATACGATATCCGTTTTAGGCACACGATATCTCGTTGGAAAGGTCTATCCAAGGAATACACATGTTTCCACCAAACTTAGACTTCATCGATAATCTAATTGTGGCAAGCCCTAAAAACACTGTTTAGGGCCTCAAAATGACCCCAGAAGTCAGGGACCTAAAAACTAGGAAAAAACTGCCAAAATGATCCAGTTGGATTAGGTGGGAGGCTATTGACGTCCATATGGATCAATCCTCCCCACTTAGGAAGTAATGGTCTCCATTGCATTGAGTTCCCCCATCGTATGGAGAAATTTATGTTGAATTTGGCCCCGAGTGAGCCACTTGCCTTGGTGCGGGAGCTGGCCTCCTTTGACAACTTGATAAAGATGGATCCTTTTCTAGTGAGTTCCCTTGACCTGTGTTTCCACAATATGATCACTGGATGCCCATTGTATGCATTTGGGGTTGAGCTCTGTTTGTGCCATCTATTTTTCTATCTCTAAGGTGTTCAATAATGGTGGGAAATAAGGTCAAAGGAGATCCACGTTGAACACTGGGTGTAGTCCAAAGAAAGGAGGAATGTTGAGCTCAAAATCATTATCACCCACAACCTTGGTGATGGTGTATGAGCCATAATGGAGTGGGATAAGCTTCCTATGGGGTCCTATAAAGCATTCTTTCTGCAAGTGCAACCAAACTTTTCCGCCCACCTGAAATTTATGTGGCACCCGATGTTGATGATGCCACTTTTTGTACTTGTCATTGGACTTCTGTAAGATATCCTGAACCTATTAGCGGATGTGCTAGATCCTCTCAATGAACTAGGTGGATTTTTTAGCTTCAGATGGAGTAGGATATGAGTCATCCGAGGTGACCACAAGGGGTAGTGAAACATCTATGGGACCCAAGGGTTGGAATCCCAATCCCACCTGAAAGGGGTTCTGGCCGGTTGAGCTATGAAGGGTTCGGTTGTAGCTATGTTGGACATAGGGAAGAATTTCATCCCATGTGAGAGGGTGCTTGGAATTATGCATGCATATGATATGAATGATCATTCAATTTACGACCTTGGTTTGGCCATGTGTCTAGGGGTGGAAGGCTGTGGATTTGGTAAGCTTTGTGTCCAACAGTGTCCAGAGGCTTGACTAGAATGTGCTGAGAAATCGACTGTCCCGATCTGAGACAATGGTTTTTAGTATTTCAAAATGAACCCAGACTCATTCAAATAAGATCTTGGTAGTGGCCTCTGTTGTGATGCTCTTCTTCCAGGGAGCCAGAATCACCATCTTAGAAAAGCGATAAACAACCAAAAAAACACAGTCATTTCCCTGCCTGGTGGATGGGAGGCCCAACATGTAGTCCATTTAGATGGACTCCCATGGCCTATTAGGAGTAGGAAGAGGGGTGTACATGCCCTATTTCTTATTGATCGGTTTGGCAATAACTTAGGTAGTGCATAACCTGATATACTTGTTGATCTCGTATCAAACTTTCGACTAGTAGAAATGTTTATGTAGCATTGCCACTGTATTTTCGACACCAAAGTGTCCTTCCACTTGACTATAGTGGGATTCCCAGATCATCTTCGCTCACTTTCTTGATGGAACACAAATATGGCCCAGACGACACAACAACCCATCCTAAATATGGAAATTAGTGACAAGTGCGTTTGTGCCCAACATTTGGTAGGTGGTGGCGAAGTCAGGGTATGTCTCATAGAGTTGGGGCCATTCATAGGTCTCATGGAAAAAAGAGTCTAACACCGTGGTGAGTGTCATGAGTGGCGGTTTGCTGAGGAAATCAACGACACAATTGGTGCTTCTTGTTTTATACTTGATGTTGAGGTGGAATTGCTACAAGTATGTGGACCACTTACGATGGTGGTCATTCTGCAATTTTCCTTGTGTCTACATGGACTGCAGTGGATTATGATCAGTGTGGATGACTGCCTCCTTCCCAATAATGTAATGTCTCCATTGGTGGTAGGCTTACACAATGGAGCAAATTTATTTGTCGTAAGTAGGGTACTTACAAACAACATCTAATAGTGTCTCACTATGATAGGCCACGGGGTGGTCGTGTTGAGTGAGAATGATGCCCAAATCATAGTCTGAAGCATCTGTCTCAATCTCGAAGGGATGTTGCAGATATGGTAGTGAAAGTCCTGGGGCTGAGTGCAAGAGCTTCTTCAAATCATCAAAATCTTGTTGTTGGGACCATCCCCACACAAATTGTTCCTTACCACCACCCCTGGTTACTTGGCTGAGGTCCCAAGCAATATGGGAGAATCCCAACATGAACCTGTGGTAGAAATTAGCAAGGCCTAAGAAGATCCGAAGCTCGGTGAGTGTGGTTGGGGTTGGCCAACCATGAATGACTTGGATCTTTGCTGGATCCACATGTACATCATGTTTATCAATGATGTAGCTCAGGTAATAGACCCTTTCCATGCTGAAGGAAAATTTTTCCAAGTTGTCGTGTAGCTTGTGCTGTCGTAGGGTGTGTAGAACCTTCTGAATATGCTGAAAGTGTTCCACCCACGTCTTGATGTAGATGAGGATTCCATCTAGATACACCACTACAAAAATTTGGGTGAATGGTCACAGGATATTGTCCATCATCCTCATGAAATTAGCTGGAGCATTTGTTGAACCAAAGGGCATGACGAAATATTCAAAAAGAACTTCCTTTGACTTGAAGGAAGTCTTCCATACATTTGTTTGTTCTATCAGGACCTGGTGGTAGCCATACTTCAAATAAATCTTTATAAAGTATTTGGACCCCATGAGCTAATCAAGGAGGTCATCTATTTGGGAAATCAAGTACTGGCTTCTGACTGTGATTTTATTCAGGGCCTGATAATCAATGCCGAATTTCCAGGTTCCATCTTTCTTCTATACCAACATGATTGGTCTCCCACAAGGTGATGAGTTGGGATGAATGTGTCCCTTGTGGAGAAATTCTTGGATCTACTGCTTTATCTCCTCATTCTCTACTAGAGAGTGGTAGTAGACTAACCCATTGGGTAGTGGTGCACCATGGGTTGGATCGATGGGGTGCTTGACCTGACAGTGCAGAGGTACCCTAGTAGGTGCGGAGAAGATATCCAAGTATTCTTCCACAAGCTTATCCACTTGCTTCCGCAGTGTGGAGAGGTCGGCCGTAGAGGCCCTGGATATGGCAGTGATATTTTTTTCACTCTGAGAGAGAATCATGAAGAAGACAAATTTCCCCATCTGTGAGATGACCTTCCTGCATTGCTTGGCATAGATTAAAGAAATAACACTAGGTGGTACTACCTCGGGTATCCTATACAATTTCTTGTTAAAAGTAATAATAACACTACGAGGCATAGAATCATATACAACATGACGTTATGTTGGATTTTTTATTCCCTCCTCTTGGTGATGTTGTTACACTCAGATTATGACTTTGACTCTGCACATTGCTCCAACTATTATGACTACTACTACTTTGTACTCCTCGACTAACTATGATGGATTTTGATAAGTCTTCAAATGTTTTCTCTAATTATGGTGATGCAAATGGGTTCATGGATTCAACACATGATCATGTCTTAGTAGGACTTATTGGCTCTTATATTACTAAATTGGAATGAAACCCCTCTTCTCCTCCTCCTATATATGGTGTCTCTACGATTCAGACTAATCCACTAGGTTCTCTTTCCTTTCGCTCATTGTGCTACTATTCTCTCCCAACCCTAGTATTTTTCCTCTTGTACCTTCTTCCTCTGCGCAACTCTCCAAAATCATACTCTTCCTCTCGTATGTTTCCTTCTCACATCCTTAATCCCTTCTTTCCTTTTTGATCTCTTCCTTCTCTCAGACGATCCCCCTATCATCCTCTGACTCCCCCTATGTGTGAAAATACCTTTTAGCTATTGAACTTCATTATAATCACGTTTTTTACACATAGAAATATTTGTATCCATGTATTAAATTATTTCAAGAGCCTCCCACACAGACTTTTGAAATAATCTCTTTCTACAATATTGTATGATTGAATGCAATCTACTGCAAATTTTGTAACATAAACCCATAGTATACTATCTAACCAAAAATCAATTTCTCGAGTAGTTGGGTTACTTACCGAGTTCATTTGTCTTACCAATTCAGGAGTCCAATTATTCAATGTTGCAACACTAAATCTTCTTGTCTTCTCTACCAACCTCTCTAGCCACTTGGTCAAAAAAATTTGGAAATTCTCCAAAGAAAATTTCATGCAAATCCGTGAAAAAATTCCTTTTCATCCATTGCTTATCATTCATTCGAGGGTTCCTGTTCTCCTATCAAGAAAATTTACATTCTTTTTGTTCCAACCAGTTTGTGATCTCCTTCTTAGTCTGCCTCCAAAACATTCCCTTAGTCACAATTTCTTCGTCTCGACAATGGAGCCATTGGTTTGCTTAAATTGGTCTGCACACAGATTTTAAGACCCAAGGTTCGGTTCAAATATAACCAACAAAACCACCAAACACCAGACCTTTTGACATTACCTTCTGAAACATATGATGTCTCACATGAGGTATCTATTGGGATTACAAGAACCCAACTTCTGCACTAGTAAGGGAAACAGAGGCAGATACCCTAGTCATGGATCTTTATTTGATCTTATGTATGTTCATGATTATTACAGATTTTATCAGAGTCATTCATGAATATTGCACCAGAATCAATCTGTAAACTAAGTTTAATCTACGAAGTATAGTATCATTCATAAACGCACATAGATAAGTAAAGAACAGAAGATACAAGATTATGTCTAAACTCTTTATGTATTCATATTATCAACTTATTACATTCACGACTCTTGCATTATATTCCTCACTTCTCAACCTCCTCTATATCTCAACCTGTTACATATTTATACCCAAAATATAGGGATTAAATCCATATTCTATATATCCCAAAATAGCCCATTACAATGCATGGCATGCCCAACTTCAGTTAACTGGATGTTTTCTTTTTTCTGAGTTTTTCTCTTTATATAGATTTTACGTTGTTATTCTATTTTTGGAAAGGTGCACTATTTTCCTTTGTGGTTTCTCCTCTCCCTCGCTTTCTTTATTATTCTTCATGTGCATTGTCTTCGTCCTGCACACTTCCCTTCCTTCTACACCCTTCCTTATGTGACCTTTCTTTTTTGCACTTTCTTCTGCACACTTTCTTCTTTCTACTCCATTAATTCTTTCTGCACCCTTACCTTATCCTTAGTTTTTTTCTCCCAAATTTCATCTAAAACTCTCTATCCAAGAATGATAGATCGTGCAAAAGAAACAGGGGGTATTACAACCACTAGAAATCCCAGGCAAAAAAGTACTTCCCCAAAGGCTTCAACGCAGGAGAAGGAGCACACAGTAGAACCAAATGGAGGAATTCAAACCGAGAAAAATATTCCTATTCCGGAGGAAACACAAGGTAAATATCTCCCAAATATGGATATACCAGTTACAACTGCATAGAAAAAAACACTTCCAATAAAAAGAACTGTATTGTAGGAAGTTGGCCAGTGCAAGAAAATGAAATCACACAAGGAGCTTACTCATCTCACAATGACAGAAGATGATGCAAATTTAGTCACAGAGAAAGTGCAGGATCGAACTATAGATGGATGGTATGATGCTGAGAAGAAGAGTGAGGAGATAATCAAGATATTGTCAGAGGTCAAGGATGCACTGGAGCAACTGCAACTTACTACAATGTAGGAAAAAGAGAAATCACAACAACAACAAACGTCTCAGGGAAGAAAAGTTCTAGAGTAGGAGACAATATAAATCATAGCCATGGGTAGTGAACATTTCAATATCACCCAGGGAATGTTGTAGGTCAATGAGGATACAACGCAGAAGCAAATAAAGGAAATAGATCATTTGGACTTGGCACTGCCGAAGGTTCCAACTAAGGCATTGTACAAACTTCAGATAAGTGTGACACAAAAAATTCAGTCGAGGTCCCGTGGAGATGCTACAAGTTTACAATTGGCCAACAAATTAAGTAAGACATTGGAGATGACACTTAACCAGGTGTAGTTTGAAAGGGAAGAAGAAAAGAAGTGCGCTGGAAGAATAGAACAACATGTGGAAGAAGTGTTTAAAACCATTCTTCACAACACGCAAGGAAAGAACATCCCAACAAAGAAGAAAATTGAGAAAATATCAGAGGCTATGGAGACATATAGAAGCCACATTACATAGCTGACAAAAGTTGTAGCACCCAACACTCCAACAAAAGTAAGAATACAAAGGAAGCATGAGGTTACAGGTCATACAGAAAGCATTGCGATGATAATCCAAAAAATAACAGATTTGTATGATAAGAGCATGAAGTTATGGACAAATATTCAAGAGGATGGGAAAATTTATAAGTAGTATCAGAAGGAAGAAGGGTTAAACACTACGACACAAGAATTGATGAATAAGCAGAAGACGATGACCATACCGAATAGGTTGTGAAGCACGCAAGAAATGAAGAATATGCAGGAAGAGTTGAAGACTATACAAGGAGATAAGCAGTCAAGGTAGGCTCAATTAGAACCACTACATGAAGGAACAAGAAAAATGTTGACTGATATTGATGCAACAAATTGTGATATTGAACAAATTAGCTTGGAGAGTGGGGAATTGTTGAAGTATCCTATTACTACGCAAATTGTGGGGACTGTAGCAAAAAATAGCATGCAAGTAAAATATCGAGTTGAATAAATTTCAGGTAGGTTCCATGAGCTAGAGAGGCCAGTACATGAGGCACACACTACCTGAGTGACTTGGGACGAGCCACGGGTGAGTTTTGGGGGCTTGTTGATGTAGGTTGTTTTGGGAAAAAGCACGGTAATTAATGAAGGTAGTTAGAAAATGGACTAGAAAAGGAGTGTGTGCCGGAAAACAGAGAAACGTAGCACCGAGAAAGAAGGAAAGGGAAAGGAATGAAGAAAGATGCAGATCAACGAGGAAAATGGTTGTATTGTGGACCAACCATGATGAGGGAGTTATAATGTGGACAAACCTAATGCACTTAGGGTTAGTCGGTTAGGGTTTTGGTCATTTTTGTAATAGGTAATTAACCCCTTGTTGTAATATAAATATATTGTAGTGGAGAGCAGAAAAGAGTTAGTTCATGGAGTTATTTTGTAAGGTTAGCATGAGATAATGTGAGATGAGATCTTAGAGATAGTTTTTGAGATAGAGATTTTCATTTTAATTGAGGGTAATGTAACAATATGCGGAGCTTAGTGTGATCTTTTCAGCCTCAAAAGTAATGCACACAATGTTATAAACTTGATGAACAAGAATAAAAGAGTGAAGAAAGCCAAATATTTGTGGACGTTGCCCAGGGTGGTGAACCACGGTAAAATATGTGTCTTTATGTGGAGTCTTTTGTATTATTTCTTTAAATTACTTAGTTATGATGAATGAGTGAATTCATTAGAAGTAAAATGCAGCACACAGTACAGTGATAACATAATTACTGCAAAAAGAATCTTAATGAATGTAACTAATTATAGAATGGTATATATGGATATAATGTTGTATTAGAATACTATATCTTATGTATGTTGAGGTAGAAATAATGTCCATCATAAACACAATACTCTCCTTTCCATGGAATTTGGAAAGTCAATATCCCCATTACATTCTTAAAGTGTTCATCAAAATCCATTTGAAGCCCCCTAATTCAACAGAAGGTTACATCATAGCCTAAGGCATTGGAGATTGCAATGAAACTAGAGGCATCTCCGACAAGAGATGTTGGAGGGATGGAACAAGTTCAGACACAATTAGTTGCATTGAAAATTCAATTGGATCAGCTTACCAAAGGAATGGAGAAACAAGAACAATTTTGGTGTACCAAACGCAAGACAGAGGGCCATCACAAGGACAAACTCCCAACATTCATGCAGTATTTAGCAGATGGAGCGTCGAATCCACTACCAAGGGGGATACTGTAAAATATGTAAGAAATGGGGATATCACACCATTGAGTGTCCATTACTCAGAAGTATGAGAATACACCCAATAACGTTTTTTGCAACTTTTGCAAGTCGTTAGGACATTAAGAGAAGGATTGTCATGCATTCGAACTACTAAGGGAGCGCACATTGGATATGTATCGGATCCAAGAAGAGAGAATATATGCAGAGGGAGGTGGTGTGCAATATAAAAATAAGAGAGGTTTCAATCAGGGTTACAAAGGAAAATTTGGTAGAGGCCGGGGTAGAGGGACTTTTGGTAGAGGAGGACACAGACTGATTATCTGTTATAACTGTAATCAAATTCGACACTTGATCCACGATTTCCATAATCCATGTACGACGTGCACATATTGAGAAGAACGGAATCCCTCAATAGAGGATTTTCCCCAACTTATTGCAAAATGGAAGGATCGAGGAAACCCAATGAAGGACCAACAATGGTAGTTGTTACGTGCAGAGGAGCTAGAACAAAGACTGGCCAAGGAAAACAATCCGAGCAGTGGGTACGGAAGTCAGTAGGGCCTATATCCCCATTCGATCCATAACAGGAGAAAGAGACATATCATAAAGCTAGGAAATAAATACTTGGAACACATGAGGGAGCATCAACATTAGCGATGCCTTGGATAGAAGGCCAAGTTGTGACAAAGAATCCCATGGCACAAGTAAGTACACTAATGGAATTCTTAAAGAGTTGTGTATAAATAATGAAATATAGGCCTGCGCTAAGTACTTTATTCAATATGATTGATTAATTAACAAAAGGATGGGACACCCCTATCACACAGAGAATGGTAAGTTAGGTACTGCACAAGAAGAGAACCAACGCAAAATTTAGGTTCAATGCACATATTGGAGAGTACGATGTGGACAATGTTATTTTGGACTTAGGATATGATGTGAATGCGCTACCTAATAATACATGGGAGATCATGGTCTAACCTGAGCTAGTATGGTTCCATGTTAAGTTAAGGCTCGTGAATCAACATAATATAGTCTTTATGGGTGACTGACAGGAGTACCTATGAACATAGATGGGGTTCAAAACATGACAGACTTTGAAGTTATTGAGATAGTAGATGATAGTCAACCTTATCCAACACTGATGGGATTGAAATAAGAGTCGGATAACTAGGAAATTATTAACTTGAGAAAGAGGGAGATGATATTCGAGGTCTGGCATCTGAAAGTGACTACGCTTTTCAACCCATTAGAAGGAAAGAAATACACAGACCCAGTGAGAGGGATGGACATTGAAATTTTTTATAATCTAAATGCTCATATGGGAGATTATATCGATATGACTATGGATGGTGTGCTGAGTTGGAGAAGTATCAATTCATGCGCATCAGATTCCTAAGTCGGTCTAGAGAATTGGCAGTAGAGGATGAAAGAGGTGTGAACTAGTCAATGTGCGTAGATAAACTGATGTTTCTGTTGGATTGGAACGGAGCTATGTGACCCACCCAAGTACGATGGAATAACTGATAGTGGCATATTTATAAAATTATTTGAGTTATAGGTGCCCGAACAATAGAGGTTGTTAGCTCTGGATGTCGTATTAAAAGAAAATCTAGCTAGATGGTAGGCTATGCACAAAAAGGGAATGAAATACTAGGCATATTGTAGTACACTAATGGAGATACGCTTTGGGCTCGAGGAAGAAGAACATGCATAGAAATAAACAGGAGAGAGGGACTCGGTAGGTCACGTGTAAAGTTGTGGGGCCTTATGGAACTCAGTACTGGAAATAGAGTGGACACACAAATTCATACACACATTGGACACCATTCTGAAGAATTGGTATTTAGAATTGCAGATGCACAAGGAGACAACAAGCTGGGAAGAATTGGTCGAAAGATTCGAATTCACGTTCAAATTTGAACGCAAGTCTTCTTCCATACAAGAAGCACTAAATGAAATTTGCACAAAGATCTTCTTGAAGGTAGAGATGATGGAAGTATCACCCATATGCAGTGCACATAAAGCCAAGATAATGGTCTAGAATCTATTCAAATGATATAACGTGATGAAGGAAGAATATGAGGATGGGGATCCCAGGAATGTAAAAATACTTAAGACAAAAGGAACGTGCACAACATAAGGGCCAGAGCTTGCATCCGTCCCGTACACACAGCCTATCAAGATGAAGAAGGTCAACATTGGGACAATGAAGAACCCTAAGTTCACATAGTTAGGATATTGTTGGAATGATGAGACAATTGAGAAGGTTGCATACTTATTGCGATAATATTAGGATTTATTTCCAACCACATTCTCAGAGATGAAGGGGATAGCAGGAGACTTAGGCAAGATGAAAATCCCACTAAAACCTAGAGCTAATCCAATATAACAGAGACCTTACAAGTTAAACCCGAGGTACAAGAAGAAGGTCAAAGTTGAAATAGACAGAATGCTAAATGCAGGTATCATTGAAACAGTCGAAGAATCTGAGTGCATTATCCCAATGGTGGTGTAGGAATTAGGATCTGCATGGATCTAAGGAATCTTAATGATGCATGCTTAGGCGATCCATTCCCAACACCATTCATGGATGAAGTACTGGACAGTGTAGAAGGTCAAGAAGCTTATTCATTTACATATGGATTCTCTAGGTACCATCAGATAAGAATTGCACAGGAATATAGACACAAAAACACTTTTGCAATAGAGTGGGGAAGTTATCAATACACGGTGATGCCATTTGGATTAAATAATTCCCTTGCGGTTTTTTCTAGAGTAGTAGTGGCAACATTCAAGGAGATCATCCATAAACGTTTGGAAGTCTATTTGGATGATTGGATAGTGTTCATTTTACTAAAATATCCTATAGAAGTTCTTTGGATCATGTTAGACCGATGCCGGAAGTGTTAGATATCATTGAAATTAAAGAAGTGTATCTTTTGCGCATAGTTTGGAATTATACTAGGACATGTAGTATGCAAATAAGGATTATTGGTTGATCCAGCCAAGATCGTAGTAATTCTAGGGTTGGAGCCTCCGACATCAGTCAGACAACTAAGGGAAACTTTGGGTCATACATGTTATTACAGGAAGTTTATCAAAGGATATGCACAGCTCACAACACCCATGGAGAATTTATTGAATAAGGAATCTGAGTTTCAATGGAATGAAGACTGTGAGAAGGGTTGGATACTTTGAAGAAAAAATGGGTGACCACACCCATTTTGATCATTCTAGTGTGGAACAAGAAGTTCCATGTACATGTAGATGCATCATCTATAGCATTGGGATAAATACTGTCATAACCTAGGGAAGGGGACATCGATAATCCAATTGTGTTTTCCAATAGGAAATTGTCTACACATGAAAAGAATTATACCACTATAGAGCAGAGAGGATTGGAAATGGTCTATGCACTACAAAATTTCAAGAACTACTTATGTGCCACTTCAAAATGTATATAGACCATTCTGCATTAAAGTACTTAGCCAAAAAGCCTGTGTTAGGAGGAATGATATACATATTGATGTTAGTATTTCAGGAATATGACTTTGAGGTCATAGTAAAAACCAAAAATCTGAATGTCGGGCCATATCATCTCTCACTCATACTGTTAGGCGAGGATGCAAGTAATTTAGATGATAATTTCCCAGATGCACAATTATTTGCAGTAAGGATGGTGGATGATTACTTCATGGACATTGTGGAATTTCTAAGTATAGGTATGGCCCCCTCTGAATTGACACTTGTGCA
>JASDQU010107768.1:186901-200396 GCA_032191745.1 Picea mariana
TTTATTTCCAACCACATTCTCAAAGATGAAGGGGATAGCAGGAGACTTAGGTGAGATGAGATAATCCAATATAACAAAGACCTTACAAATTAAACCTGAGGTACAAGAAGAAGGTCAAGGTTGAAATAGACAGAATGCTAAATGCAGGTGTCATTGAAACAGTCGAAGAATCCAAGTGCATTATCCCAATGGTGGTGTAGGACAATAAGACATGAGGAATTAGGATCTACATGGATCTAAGGAATCTTAATGATGCATGCTTACACGATCCATTCCCAACACCATTCATGGATGAAGTACTGGACAATGTAGGAGGTCAAGAAGATTATTCATTTACATATGGATTCTCTGGGTACCATCAGATAAGAATTGCACAGGAATATAGACACAAAAACACTTTTGCGACAGAGTGGGGAAGTTATCAGTACACAGTGATGCCATTTGGATTAAATAATTCCCTTGCAGTGTTTTCTAGAGTAGTAGTGGCAACATTCAAGGAGATCATCCATAAATGTTTGGAAGTCTATTTGGATGATTTGACAGTGTTCATTTTACTAAAATATCCTATAGAAGTTCTTTGGATCATGTTAGACTGATGCAGGAAGTGTTAGATATCATTGAAATTAAAGAAGTGTATCTTTTGCGCATAGTTTGGAATTATACTAGGACATGTAGTATGCAAACAAGGATTATTGGTTGATCCAGCCAAGATCATAGTAATTCTAGGGTTGGAGCCTCCACCATCAGTCAGACAAATAAGGGAAACTTTGGGTCATACATGTTATTACAGGAATTTTGTCAAAGGATATGTGTAGCTCACAACACCCATGGAAAATTTATTGAATAAGGAATCTGAGTTTCAATGGAATGAATACTATGAGAAGGGTTGGATACTTTGAAGCAAAAACGGGTGACCACACCCATTTTGATCATTCTAGTGTGGAACAAGAAGTTCCATGTACATGTAGTTGCATCATCTATAGCATTGGGATAAATACTGTCATAACCTAGGGAAGGGGACATCGTTAATCCAATTGTGTTTTCCAATAGGAAATTGTCTACATCTGAAAATAATTATACCACTACAGAGCATAGAGGATTGGAAATGGTCTATGTGCTACAAAATTTCAAGAACTACTTATGTGCCACTTCAAAATGTATACAAACCATTCTGCATTAAAGTACTTACCCAAAAAGCCTGTGTTAGGAGGAATGATATACATATTGATGTTAGTATTTCAGGAATATGACTTTGAGGTCATAGTAAAACCCAAAAATATGAATGTCGGGCCATATCATCTCTCACTCATACTGTTAGGCGAGGATGCAAGTAATTTAGATGATAATTTCCCAGATGCACAATTATTTGCAGTAAGGATGGTGGATGATTACTTCATGGACATTGTGGAATTTCTAAGTATAGGTATGGCCCCCTCTGAATTGACACTTGTGCAAAAGAAGCAATTGGTAGTGAAAGAAACAAATTATCAGTTGATTGCAGGGAACTTGTATAAGTTAGGAGAATATGGAATACTAAGGCGATGTGTGCTGAAACATGAGAGGTTAATTATACTACAGGAAGCGCGTGATGGTATTGTTGGAGGACATTACGCAGGAAAATAAATGGAACAAAATATTTTATGCGCAGGGATTTGGTGGCCTACACTGCACAAAGATGCGAAGGAGTATTGGCAGTCCTGCAATGCATGTCAAAGAGTGGGAAAACCATATAGGAGAGATGAAATGTTGTTAAACCCATAAGTTATGCGACAAACATTAAAAGTAGTACATTGACTTTGTAGGCTCAATAAACCCACAATCAAGGAGATCGGGGGAAAGATACATCATCATTACGAAAGAGTACTTGACCAACTGAGTGGAAGAAACACTGGTTATTGATTTCACTACAGAGACTGTTGCGAGGCTTCTATTTGAAAATGTAATCACAAGGTTTGGATGTTTGCACATATTAATTAGTGATCAAGGTATGCACTTTCTAAACATAACAATTGCAACATTAATGGAGGAGTTTCATATCCATCATCAAAAGAGTACACCATATCACCCACAAGCTAATAGCACAATGGAATATTTTAATAAGATCTTGGAAAATGATTTGACAAATATCTACAATGTAGGGAGAGGTTATTGAGACTTACACATCCCTAGAGTACTATGGGAATATAGGACTACAAGTAACAAGCTGACATGGTAGACATTGTTCTGGTTGGTCTATGGATAGGAAGTAGTGATGTTGATGGCGTTCATTCTACCTAGCTTACACATTGCGTAGATCACTGAGCTCTTAGATACTGGCTCAATAGAGGAGCATTTGGCACAGTTGTTTATCTTGAGGAGGACCCTTTTATTGCAGGATTCCATCCCTAGGTTCAGAAATCCAGAGAGAAGGCCTGGCATGATCGACAAATTAAACCCAAAAAATTTCAAGTCGACGATTTTTTACTACTCTATGACAACAAACATATTAGCATCCAGGGAAGTTTCACATTCACTGGTTAGGTCCCTATGTGATAGAGAAGATAACTGAGACATGTGTTGCACAGTTCGAACCCTTGGAAGGAATGGTGAATGGAAGTCGATTGAAACTCTATAGAGAAAATCGACAGTCTACGTATTAATTTGGGTTGTGCCACAACCCTTTTATTATAGTAAATGTACCATAGTAGCAAGAAAAACAAGAAAAACCAAATAAAAAGTAGAAAAAGGAAAGAAAATAAATGAAAATTAGAAATAGGAAAAAGAAAAAGAGTGTTGAAATACCAAGACCTTTCTTTCATCCATATTTGCACAAAACAAAATCCTCTTTTGGATCTGCAACCTTTAAAATATGTGCACTGGTCAATAATTCCTTCAAGTGTTGGAAACTTTGTTCACATTTGGTATTACATTCAATCTTTGTTCCTTTCTTATGTAGTGAAGTGATCGGATGAGTGACCTTGGAGAAACCTTCAATTGATCTCCTATAGTATTTAACTATTCCCATAAAGGACCTCAATTCTAAAACATTCTCTGGTTTAGGCCACCCTTTGATTGTTTCAATCTACTCAGGGTATACCACTATGCCCTCCTTTGAGATTACGTGGCCCAAATAATGGATTTGCCTTTGATAGAAAATTCACTTGTTTAAATTGGCATACAATTGGTTATTTCTCAACACTTGTATCACCATCCTCAAATATTGCTCATGTTACTCCTCTTTCCTGGAGTATATAAGAATATAATCCCAGAAGACACTGAAAAATTTGTCCATGTAATCTCTAAAAACTCGATTCTTTAGACACATAAAATTAGTTCGTTCATTTTTCATGCCAAATAACACTACCATAAACTCATAATGGCTATAACTTGTCTCGAAGTCCATATCACTTGAAAATTCTTCTCTAATCCTCACATGATGGTAACTTGACCTCAGGTCAATCTTGGAAAATATCCTTTCTCCTTTTAGTTGATCTAAAATATCATTAATTCATAGTGTAGGGTACCTTTTTTTTCAATAAAATTATTTAGTTGTCTCAAGTCAATACACAACCTTAGAGTTAAATCCTTTTTCTTCACAAAGAGCACTTAGGCACCCCTATTGACCAAAAAATTGTCATCTATATTTTCCCACTCCTGGAATAATAAAATAAAATAATATCAAAACAAGAAAATTTTTGAAATATTATAAGTCCATTGTGTAACCCTCGATATCATCTTCGTCATGCATTTTTTGGATACAAAATTTGAGTTCGAATTCTCAAGATATCCAAGTTTGCATTTAAGAAGAAAAGGGCATTCTTCCATGTGAAATAATGATCAACTCTTGGAACCATGCCATGTTCAAATCCTCGAAGCCATGTTCATAATCTTGGAAAATCAAAATTCTTTATTTTTCTCTTCTTTATGACCTTTTCCATACTTAGTTTCGTTTTCAAAAGTCTTCTCTTGTTTCCCACACTTAGTTATTTTACCTCACCTCACCTCTCCTCTCCTCTCACCTTAAACCCTATTCTATACTTAGAATAATTTTGGTTTTCCATCCATCAGACTGATGGACTTTCATTCATTCTACACCCTCCTCATACCTCCTTCTTCATCCGCCCGCTCACATTACCCTTATCATATTACCTTACACCTTTACTCAACACTTATCTTATTTTCACGTCCAAGTGGACGAACGAAAATTCCTCACCTCCCTCACCTTACTCTCTCCTTTCTCTACTTCTAAAATTACTTATCCCCCTTATCCCTCTGTCCCCTTAACTCACCCGATGTCACCCTCCCTAAATACGTGACTCCCAAATCCCCGCCCCCCTTCACTTCCGACATATACAAACTACACCCCGCTCACTTAACCTCTTGTCTCACCCTCTTTCACATTTAATATAAGTATTAAATTAATTCCATGAATTTACCAACCAATTGAATTAATACACATTCCAACTTATGGAGGGATGACACATGAATTTTAATTACAGGTATACCCATCGACCAATGAAACCCTTCCACATGGAGAGTTGTGAATGGTGCCACATGGAAACCTATGAAGGAGTGACATGTGGAATATAATTAACAGAGAAATGTGGCACATTACCAATGGATGACACATGCAAATATTTGTTTGGTTGATCCATTAGTGACTAGGCATGAGGTGGAGGTTGATTTGTTATCTAGAATATTATTATTTAATTAATTTTCTAAGGTGAGGTCGAACCCTTTAAGATCCACAGTCTCCTCTCTTAATGTTCCTTATCAAGTATATATTGCATTCTTTCATATATACAATAAATATTTGTAAAATCCATGCATGTGGGATAAAATTTATGAAGAAAATTCAAAATTTTCAAAGGAAGGATGAAATTTAATCAAAGGCCAACATTTTCCCAAGACATTAGATCGATGGTGGATGATTCACAAACTTATGAAGGCCATATATTGAGCTTAAGGTGACATAATCATGCAAAATTTATACTGTTGGAAATGTATTTCAATGAGGAAGATGATGGTACAAGTTTCAAGGATTGAAAATGACCATATTTCTCCTAGAAATTCAAATATCAGTCAACTTCATTTTTAATGGATCTGCTTGACAAATCAACTTCACGAGCTCATATCTTGAGATCTGAGAGTCGGATTTTGATAAAAAATTATATTGTTGGAAAGATACGATGATGATGAGAACGTAGGAAGTGATTTACATGGATGAAAATTTGATTATTACTTCCAAATAATTAAAGCACGGTCCTCCTCTTTTGAAGGGAAAATAATTAATGTTTTTTAAAAATAAAAGTTTAATCAAAAACTTGTATTAAAAGAGAAAAGGGACACATTTGAAAGATGTGGATATTAAATTATGTAAGTTCATTAATGAGTACTTAATGAGGAATTAATTAAAGAGAATAATTAAAGAAGAAAAGTGTATAGGAAATTCAAGAAAGGAAAAACCCTAACTACTCAAGTAGTTAGAAGATCTAATTTTAAAAATAGAAGAAGTGATTCATAGAAGGCTCCACAATAAGAATTATCATAGGGGTATGGGTAGGGGAAGAATATCAGAAGAAGAAGAAGGTACCTCCATGAATACACATCTAAGCTTGTGATAAACGAAGATAGATCTCCATCTTCTCCACCCTTTCTCTTCTTATACACCATTTCTCATATATTTATGCTTGAATCTTTGAATCAGGCACACGGTCGAGTTATTGAGTGTTATTCTTGTATTATTCAAAAAACAATTCTTATATGATCATGGAGTATTTACAACCATATACATGATTGTCAAAGATTTTGTAATGAAGAACATATTTCATGAATAAAACTCCACAATGAATTACTTTGAGGTTGATTTCGATTGTATCTTGTAACTTTGAGTCTTAAGTATGATATATTTGAAATTGATCTATCAAATTATCTTTTGATATTAATAGCAATACTCTTTTAAAATTATTTGAGATGATAAAATTATTATCTCATATTTATCATGATGAATATATGGATGTATTTCTATGTGATTAAGAATATTGTATATTTGATGTTGGTCACAAAGAAATTATGATGTTGAAGCCCTCCTTCAATATTTTCTATTGTTAAAAGACTTATTGTTGCACATAAAGATCAGATTAGGTTATTTAAGAACCATTTTATTGAATAAATTCAAGCAATACAGATATAGGGTTTTCTTTCTAAGCATTCTCCAAATCCAAGGTATCACAGATATATCTTTCAACCAAACAAAAGTACCATCCCTATAAAAACTAAGGGGGATTCATATTGTCGTGAGGTTGTTGTTTCTATCATAACAGATTCAAATGTCAACATTTTTGGTGACCATACTAGGGAGGCATTTATTTTCAAGATATATGAGGCTTTGTTTCATATATTACTGAAGAACCAAAGTCTACATCGATCAAAGTTTCGAAAACAAGATTCAATAAAAATGTTGCTTATTCTAAATGCACATGGTTTATAAAAATATTATTGAAATATGTTGCAATGACTCCAAAAATAACCAAGAAGAAAAAAATATTAGGGAGAACAAACTCCCTGACAATTCCACTGGAAAGACTAAAAAATCTTTAAAAGATGTATATGATGATTACTATGAAAAATTTCATTCGTGTCATTATGCACCTTTAAATTCTTCATAAAGCACATCAATGGCATTAAAAGACTCACCAAATCAAAGAATTTTCCAAATAAGGACATGATTTCATAGAACCTGTTTAAATCTACCAGAAGTAGATTTTTAGATGCTTGATATTACTTTGAAAAAAAATTCTACATTCTTTGGAAACATTTCAGAAGATGCAAAGCACTACATGTTTGATTTCAAAAGTATATGTTATGATTCCCACCTCACTGAAAACAATGTTACATGTATATTATTTTTAAAAACTATGTGAGGGGATGCTCTTGAATGGTATAGTTCATTAGTAGCTAACTCCATTACCGGTTGGGATGTGTTGGAAAATTCATTTGCAGAAAAGCTCATCCCACAAGTGCATTTTTTGATGACACTTTCAATGTTTCTTCCCACCCACCCTCTCCCATACAGACACAAGAAAATGAAGTGAATGATTTGGAAGAAATATATAATCAAACATTGGAATCCTTTTTTGAATCAAGTGATGTTATTGAAAATGAAAATGAAAATTCCAATTTACAAGAAGAATCTTTGAGCCTCCTATATGCTCCATATGAAGATCTTTCAAGAAAAAAATTTGAAAATGAAATCAAGGAGCCTCCACCCAATGAAAAAAAAGATTTTAGCCTTGCAACAAATGATGAAAAGTCACAAGAGCATTTGCAACAAGAACAATTGGTTAAATAAATGAATCTTGAGAAGAATAATTTGCATGATTGCCTTTACATGAAGGAAGAGTATTTTCAAGAGATTGTTGATGAACCAAGAACCTTGGAAGTGGTTGGGGATAAGAACAAAGATTAAAGAATGTTAAAATTGGAAACTCCTCATCTAGTAAAAAACAATAATATGCTTGAGAAACCAAGGGTTGATATCATTGAATCATGGTTTCAAAGAATTGTTGGTGAAGTAATGCAATTATATCCTCAACACACCTGGTTCAATTTTTTTCCAGTTCAGATTAAGAATGCCCTTGGCTCATTGGTACAAGCCCCAATATGTTCCAGAAATTTGTAGCTCATTTCGTAGATAAGTTGGATGCTTAAATTCTTCCATTAGAAATATACCTATACTTAAGGTTCCCCTTTTCTTTCGATTAAGATAGGGTAGATAGATCATATATGTACATATTTTGTTTCTCCAGTTCACGTTTTTCACAATAAGACAATCCCTATACTGAAATTAGAATACAACTCCATGAAAGAAGAAGAATTACAAGAATTCATTTTGAAAATGACTCCATAGCCTAATTGAGAAGGAATTTGGTTTTTATATTCTGGGTTCTCAATAACCCAGACGAGGTCACTGTCCCCCAGTTGGAGCCAGTTTTTGACCAAAAATTGGCCATTTATATTTTCCCACTCCTAGAATAATAAAAATAATGACATCAAAAGAAGATATTTTTTGAAATATTATAAGTCCATGGGGTATCCCTTGGTATTATCTTTGTCATGCATTTTTTGGATTCAAAATATGAGTTCGTATGCTCAAGATATCCAGGTTTTCGTTTAAGTGGGAAAAGGGTGCTTCTTCCATGTGAAATAATAACCAACTCTTCGAACCATGCCATATTCGAATCCACGAAGCCATGTTCATAATATTGAAAAGTTTTTTTTCTTGAGTTTCCTCTTCTTTACTACCTTTTCCATACTTAGTTTCATTTTTGAAAGTTTTCTCTTGTTTACCACACTCTTATTTCCCACACTTAGTTTATTTTCTTATTTGCCATATTTAGATATTTTACCTCACCTCACCTAACCTCTCCTCTCCTCTCCCCTTAACCCCTATTGTATAATTAGAATAAATTTGGTATTCCATCCATCAAACAGACGAAATTTCATTCATTCCACACCCTCCTTATACATCCTTGTTCGTTCGCCCGCTCACATTACCCTCACCATATTCCCATGCCTCCCTTTATTGAACACTTATATTATTTTCACATCCATGCGGACATATTAAAATTCCTCACCTCCCTCACCTTATCCTCACTAGTACATTTGGGTCAAATTTTGACGGCGCGTTCGACGCAATTGCCACTTTATATTGTCGGGAGAACAAAAAACAATAGACCCCCTCAAACATTGTTTCACATGACGTTGCTTTTCCGATGCCATATATATCATCTCTATTGTGATGTTTCATGTGGACATGTGTCATCTCAGATTTGACAATACAAACCCCATATAGTCGTCTCTACAGTGGCGTCAAAGACATCAGAATTCCTACATCCCATTTCATCTGTCTCCACTATGTGGACGCTATGGGAGCGATGTTACCATATTCCGTAATACCGATGTATGGTAACGTATCTCAACCAAAGTTAAGGTATTTATCAATGGCATGTTTTCCAGGGGAGCGACATTACCATACGTCATAATACCGATGTATGGTAACATCTCTCAATCGATGTTAAGCTATATATCAACGACATGTTTTCCATGGGAGAGATGTTACCATCCGTCGACATTATGACATATGGTTATGTTTCTCAATCGACATTAAGCTATATATAAATGACGAGTATGCCATGGGAGCAACGTTACCATACGTCGTAATAACGACGACTTGTAGAAATTTAAAAAAATATGTCAATTTATTTTTCCTTTTTTTTTAATATATTTTAAAATTTTGCAACTATATCTAAGGTATATATATCTAAGGTAGATCCTCTAAGGTATATATATCTACTACTAAAGTGCATCTTTAGAACAATGTTTTGAGGTATGGCACTCAAACTTGATGGTGAGATATTTTAAAGCAATTCCATGTTTTGTGATATGGGGACTATGGGTAACCAAAAATAAAATGATTTTCAAAGACAAATCCTTGGAAGTTTCTATTGTGGTGCAAAAAATTCAAATCCTCTTTAAAGAATGTAGAAAAATCACAAAGAGACCATCTCACATAGTTATTAAGGATCCTACAATTAATCAATATTATGCATAGGGTTTCTTCGATGGGGTTTGTCAAGGAACCCCATGTTCATGTTGAGTAGGTGCCATATTATATCTCAACCAACACCATTACTTCTTACTAAAATATGGAGTGGGAATATAAACAAATAACAAAGCTAAATATTGTGCCTATGGATTCTTCTTAGGTTTTCATTATCAAAAGGTATAGCAGACCTTCAAATACATGGTGAGAATAAATTGCTTAGAAATTGGTGTAATAATCAATGCATAATCTCAAATCTGGTTCTTGCTCTTTTACTTGAAAGAATTGTAGAATCTAGGTTGCATTTCCAACATATTTATTTTAACCATGTGTATATAGAATTAATTATCAAGGTGGAAGAATTATCAAAGGAAGTTATAGTGTTGGAGGAAGGTTCCTTAGTCATACATGAACACTCCAAAAATTCTTTATTTTCAGCAGTACATCAGTTTGTACTCTGAATTTTGTGTATGTATGGTTAAGTTAATGATTAGCTTGTAAAGACATGTTTCCTTTGAGGTTTCTATTTAGATTCATTTTGAGTCTGAAGACTATAATGACCAAAAATAAGGGATCAGAACATAACAACAAGGCTTAGCAATGTATATTTTGATTTCTTGATGAAATAGAAAATATAAGTTTTTTTTTCTTGGAATATACTGCTAGAAAAATACTTAAACTATATACATGTTTCATTATCCAAACTCTTGAAAAAAAACTTCATTTGGACATGTCCCTGTTTGAAATCAAAATTTTCAATGAAAATTGAAAATTACTTTAGATGTGTTTCAACAATAATAGTGTTATTTCCTTCAAAAATAGGTATATATGTATGAGACTTATCAACAAGTTCGTGGGGATACCCTTCTATAGTAGTGAAACTCAGTGATGCACAATTCAATGGAACAAATAGTGATGAAACTAGGTGTGATTGACTCGGAACAACACTCAGAAAAATAATTCTGACAGAAGTAATTATTAAAGGCTCACTCAAAGAACTAGGAGATTTTGGAGAATTAGGACAAGCTTAAACAAAAGGAAAAGTAGCAAGAACTTTCTTACAAGAAACTATAAATCTAACATAGTAGAGAAGCTCCTCAAGTTTATCCAAAGTTAGAGTAATGACTTCATTAGTGTCCAATATCATAGTTTTCCTTACACGCTCCAGAGCATGGGATTCCTAGTCTTCTCAAACTATGCCCATTTCTTCTGTCAGCATCTCAAGCCCAATAGGAGAAAGCAATGCAAAAATGAATAGGTCAATTGAGCAATGCATAAGTCTATGTGGAAGTAAGCACCTGAGAGTTGCATTGATATCAAGGATTCCCTAGTTTAAGAAAATGCTAGAGTAATAAATATGGGGAATTGTTATTGGTATGGTTGGGGTACTTTTGCTTGGATAAAAAAATTGATCAACACATTATACTTGTAAATAAGATTTTTTTTTTCATGTGATGTTGTAGTAGTGCATCCACACTTCCTATCTCTTTCTTATTCATCATAGTTGCTATGATTACTCAACCGATATTATATTTAAACATATATCTTTAATTAATCCAACATTATTTCATTGCTCATTTCTATATGTTTTACATTATTTTTTACTAAATTTAATATAATGTTTTTTTACAAAATTACAATTTATTTTTATATTTTATATGAGATCAACCATAAATCATAAATCTCAAATATAAAAATATATCAAATAGTTTTGGATGAGAAATATTCAATTCATCTATAAAATAAAAAATAACCTACTTATTCAAAATGTTTGAATTAACTTGACAAACATCTAAGAATTGAAATGCATACAAACCATAGCAAATGGTAAACATGTAAGAGGCACTACAAGATCACACAATGATAGATTTAGATGCCTTTTTCCAAATCACATTGGAGTTCCAATGTATATGACCATAGAAAATGGTACATGTAAGAGACACTACCAGATCAGGCAATGATGGATTTAGATGCATTTTTCCAAATCACATTACAATTCCAATGGTAAACATGCAAGAGGCACTACCAGATCACACAATAATGGATTTAGATGCCTTTTTCCAAATCACATTGCAATTCCAAATATAATCACATCTTGAAAAAAAAACATAAACATAAGATTAACAACAATATGCTAAATCTACAACATATTCCACAATCTAAAAACAACCAAATCAGACAATGATGAATTTAGATGCATTTTTCCAAATCACATTACAATTCCAATGGTAAACATGCAAGAGGCACTACCAAATCACACAATAATGGATTTAGATGCCTTTTTCCAAATCACATTGCAATTCCAAATATAATTACATCTTGGAAAAAAACAGAAACATAACATTAACAACAATATGCTAAATCTACAACATATTCAACGATCTAAAAACATTGTAATAGATTGACAGATAAAGTGACAACTTCTGCCCCAATATGTGACCTCTTGAATGCCACATAAATCCGTGCATGTATTGACTAAGTAATAATCCAACCCATTAAATTTTTCATGGAATTTTTTCATTATTAACATGTGATTTTAAATATTTACCCTATAATCCACATAGTCCCTGGGATTCTTCTGCTATTGACTGCTGAAATTCTTGGCAATTTACTCCAATTTCATTGAAGGCTGAAATAAGTTTGGGAACAATTTTAAGCAACATAAGCTTGAATCCAGCAGAACTACTTTGATTCTTGGACTCTGCTTCAACATTGGACGGTGACGTACAATCTTTTTCTGCTCCAACATTGGATGGTGACGTACAATCTTCTGAAAGGGATCCAACTTGAGCCCCTTTCATATACTCATCGCATGCACGGAGAATACAGTGACCGCGTTTTTGAAAATGTTGTTTAACAAATATTTCAAAATCCTACACAGAGGACAATGAGTGGATTTAAAATGATTCCAACAAAAAGGGTTAAACAAAAAGGGATAAACAAGATAATTAGAAATTAAAATCCCACTAAACAAGATAATTAGAAATTAAAATCCCACAGAATTCTACCTTTGGAGGCCTAAGTAGTATGTACAACATTGACTTGCATGATAAGAGAAATGTGTTTTCTTTGTATGTTAGAGAGTTCTTTTCCCCTTCAGCTGAACCAATTCGTTTCTCATATCCAGGTTCATTAAAGTACGGCTCAACATTTAGTACCAGTCCTTGAATGGAAACAAGGATTTGTAGAATGTTTGATGATGATGGGTTCCAAACTTCATTTCTTCTACCTGTCCATGTGTTTAAAAGACTTAGACATACTTTCCCGTTCTCATACAGATTCGGATTCAACCGTAGACCACCAGAATGGTAGTATGCTAACTGCAAAATTAACACAACATAAAACTAAAATTAGATTTCCATATTGAAGTTCAAAACAAAACTTGACATCTCAATTTCACTTTCAAATCAAATAATTCTAGTTAAGTGCTTACTGGTGGTGCATCAGGATACTCGGATGGAAAATGAATATCAAAGAAGAAAAGCCCATCGTGATATGGAGTCCCAGCTGCTCCAACAATCACAGCCCTGAGCAAATCCATCCTATCCTCATAGATTCTCACAAAAATTGTGTCTGTCCAATCAATATAAAGTTTATATAATTAGAACAACCTTTATTTTAACAACGAATGCAATCAAGGGATCTTGAAATACTCTCTGCTCATAATTTTAGTTGGTTTTAGGTGGGTTACAAGAATAGAACTATTTCTCTCTTGCACAGAGTTGTTGGGTTGCAACTTCCTACTTCCATTTAGTAAGAATTGGAGATTTATTAAAGTACAAATTCTTCAAAGGTATGGCACTGAATAAATTTTCAGTTGTGAATAAAAAGTGAAGAGTGACATAGAAAGACAAGTTGGGACATGGATAACTTGTGTAAATACAGTATGGGACTGAGAAAACGACTTCTATA
>JASDQU010107768.1:200446-215601 GCA_032191745.1 Picea mariana
AACAGATGATGAAAAGTCGCAAGAGAATTTGCAACAAGAACAATTGGTTAAATAAATGAATCTTGAGAAGAATAATTAGCATGATTGCCTTTACATGAAGGAAGAGTATTTTCAAGAAATTGTTGATGAACAAAGAACCTTGGAAGTGGTTGGAGATAAGAACAAAGATGAAAGAATGTTAAAATTGGAAACTCGTCATCCAACAAAAAACAATAATATGCTTGAGAAACCAAGGGTTGATATCATTGAATCATGGTTTCAAATAATTGTTGTTGAAGTAATGCAATTATATCCTCAACACACCCGGTTCAATTTTTTTTCAGTTCACATTAATAATGCCCCTAGCTCATTGGTACAAGCTCCAATATGTTCCAAAAATTTGTAGCTCATTTCGTAGATAAGTTGGATGCTTAAATTCTTCCATTAGAAATATACCTATACTTAAGGTTCCCCTTTTATTCCAATTAAGATAGGGTAGGTAGATCATATATGTACATATTTTGTTTCTCCAGTTCACGTTGTGTATAATAAGACAATCCCTATACTGGAATTAGAAGACAACTCCATGAAAGAAGAAGAATTACAAGAATTCATTTTGAAAATGACTCCATAGCCCAATTGAGAAGGAATTTGGTTTTTATATTCTGGGTTCTCAATAACCCACACGGGGTCACTGTCCCCCAGTTGGAGCCAGTTTTTGACCGAAAATTGGCCATTTATATTTTCCCACTCCTAGAATAATAAAAATAATGATATCAAAAGAAGATATTTTTTGAAATATTATAATTCCATGGGGTATCCCTTGGTATTATCTTTGTCATGCATTTTTCGAATTCAAAATATGAGTTCGTATGCTCAAGATATCCAGGTTTTCATTTAAGTGGAAAAAGGGTGCTTCTTCCATGTGAAATAATGACCAACTCTTCGAACAATGCCATATTCGAATCCACAAAGCCGTGTTCATAATATTGAAAAGTTTTTTTTCTTGAGTTTCCTCTTCTTTACTACCTTTTCCATACTTAGTTTCATTTTTGAAAGTTTTCTCTTGTTTCCCACACTATTATTTCCCACACTTAGTTTATTTTCTTATTTGCCATATTTAGATATTTTACCTCACCTCACCTAACCTCTCCTCTCCTATTAACCCCTATTGTATAATTAGAATAAATTTGGTATTCCATCCATCAGACAGACGGAATTTCATTCATTCCACACCCTCCTTATACATCCTTGTTCGTTCGCTCGCTCACATAACCCTCACCATATTCCCATACCCCCCTTTACTGAACACTTATATTATTTTCACATCCATGCAGACATATGAAAATTCCTCACCTCCCTCACCTTACCCTCACTAGTACATTTGGGTCAAATTTTGACGACGCGTTCGACACAATTGCCACTTTATATTGTCGGGAGAACAAAAAACAATAGACCCCCTCAAACATTGTTTTACATGATGTTGCTTTACCAATGCCATATATATCATCTCATTGTGATGTTTCATGTGGACATGTGTCATCTCAGATTTGACAGTACAAACCCCATATAGTCATCTCTATAGCGGCGTTAGAGACATTAGAATTCCTACGTCCCATTTCATCTGTCTCCACTATGTGGACGCTATGGGAGCGATGTTACCATATGTCGTAATACTGATGTATGGTAACGTCTCTCAACTGAAGTTAAGTTATTTATCAATGGCATGTTTTCCAGGGGAGAGACATTACCTTACGTCATAATACCGATGTATGGTAACATCTCTCAACCGATGTTAAGCTATATATCAACGACATGTTTTCCATGGGAGACATGTTACCATCCGTCGGTATTATGACGTATGGTTATGTTTCTCAACCGACGTTAAGATATATATAAATGATGAGTATGCCATGGGAGCAATGTTACCATACGTCATAATAACGACGACCTATAGGAATTTAAAAAAATATGTCAATTTATTTTTCCTTTTTTTATATTTTAAAATTTTGCAACTATATCTAAGGTATATATATCTAAGGTAGATCCTCTAAGGTATATATATCTACTACTAAAGTGCATCTTTAGTACAATGTTTTGAGGTATGGCACTCAAACTTGATGGTGAGATATTTTAAAGCAATTCCATGTTTTGTGATATGGGGACTATGGGTAACCAAAAATAAAATGATTTTTAAAGACAAATCCTTGGAAGTTTCTATTGTGGTGCAAAAAATTCAAATCCTGTTTAAAGAATGTAGAAAAATCACAAAGATACCATCTCACATAGTTATTAAGGATCCTACAATTAATCAATATTATGCATAGGGTTTCTTCAATGGGGTTTGTCAAGGAACCCCATGTTCATGTTGAGCAGGTGCCATATTATATCTCAACCAACACCATTACTTCTTACTAAAATATGGAGTGGGAATATAAACAAATAACAAAGCTAAATATTGTGCCTATGGATTCTTCTCAGGTTTTCATTATCAAAAGGTATAGCAAACCTTCAAATACATGGTGAGAATAAATTTCTTAGAAATTGGTGTAATAATCAATGCACAATCTCAAATCTGGTTCTTGCTCCTTTACTTGAAAGAATTGTAGAATCTAGGTTGCATTTCCAACATATTTCTTTTAACCCTATGTATAGAGAATTAATTATCAAGGTGAAAGAATTATCGAAGGAAGTTATAGTGTTGGAGGAAGGTTCCTTAGTCATACATGAACACTCCAAAAATTCTCTATTTTCAGCAGTACATCAGTTTGTACTCTGAATTTTGTGTATGTATGGTTAAGTTAATGATTAGCTTGTAAAGACATGTTTCCTTCGAGGTTTCTATTTAGATTCATTTTGAGTCTAAAGACTATAATGACCAAACATGAACTACTAAAAAATAAGGGATCAGAACATAGCAACAAGGCTTAGCAATGTATATTTTGATTTCTTGATGAAATAGAAAATATAAGTTTTTTTTCTTGGAATATACTCCTAGAAAAATACTTAAACTATATACATGCTTCATTATCCAAACTCTTGAAAAAAAACTTCATTTGGACATCTTCTTGTTTGAAATCAAAATTTTCAATGAAAATTGAAAATTACTTTAGATGTGTTTCAACAATAATAGTGTTATTTCCTTCAAAAATAGGTATATATGTATGAGACTTATCAACAAGTTCGTGGGGATACCCTTCTATAGTAGTGAAACTCACTGATGCACAATTCAATGGATCAAATAGTGATGAAACTAGGTGTGATTGATTGTAACAACACTCAAAAAAATAATTCTGAGAGAAGTAATTATTAAAGGCTCACTCAAAGAACTAAGAGATTTTGGAACATTAGTACAAGCTTAAACAAAAGGAAAAGTAGCAAGAACTTTCTTACAAGAAACTATAAATCTAACATAGTAGAGAAGCTCCTCAAGTTTATCCAAAGTTAGAGTAATGGCTTCATTAGTGTCCAATATCATAGTTTTCCTTACACGCTCCAGAGCATCGGATTCCTAGTCTTCTCAAACTATGCCCATTTCTTCTGTCAGCATCTCAAGCCCGATAGGAGAAAGCAATGCAAAAATGAATAGGTCAATTGAGCAATGCATAAGTCTATGTGGAAGTAAGCACGTGAGAGTTGCATTGATATCAAGGATTCCCTAGTTTAAAAAAATGATATAGAGTAATAAATATGGGGAATTGTTATTGGTATGGTTGGGGTACTTTTGCTTGGATAAGAAAATTGATCAACACATTATACTTGTAAATACGATTTTTTTTTTCATGTGATGTTGTAGTAGTGCATCCACACTTCCTATCTCTTTCTTATTCATCATAGTTGCTATGATTACTTAACCGATATTATATTTAAACATATATCTTTAATTAGTCCAACATTATTTCATTGCTCATTTCTATATGTTTTATATTATTTTTTACTAAATTTAATATAATGTTTTTTTACAAAATTACAATTTATTTTTATATTTTATATGAGATCAACCATAAATAAGTAAAAGAGCATTTTAGTAATTTCATTATTTACTTCCTAATTAAATATAACAATGTAAAAAGAACATTCTAACTTATTAAGAAAATAAATAATAAATATCAAATATAAACACATATCAAATAGTTTTGAAAAGAAATATTCAATTCATCTATAAAATAATAATAACTCAAATTACTGTGTGATCATTTGATTTCCAAAGGAATATATACCCTACCCCCCTCTGGATTTGAACCTTTGACCTCTTAAGAGGAAACACATGTTCTTAACCATTAGGCCCACTCACCACTTTTATAATTTAAAGGATTAATGTAATAGTATTAGAAAATGAAAATTAAATAACTCGTTAGATCTGGTATTAATCATTTTCCTACACAGTATTTATAGATAATAAATCATTTTGCTAGTGGTTGTGGTTGTGCTAATAAAATATAGCAATGTGAAAAGAACATTCTAATTTATTAAGAAAAAAATCATAAATCTAATATAAACATATATCAAATAATTTTGGACAAGAAATATTCAATTCTTCTATAAAATAAAAAATAACCTAATTGTTTAAAATGTTTAATGTAACTTGACAAACATCTAACTAGTAAATGCATGCCAACAATACATTTTGGTGATTCCATTATTTACTTCCTAATTAAATAAAACAATGTAAAAAGAAAATTCTAACTTATTAAGAAAAAAATCATAAATCTCAAATATAAACACATATCAAATAGGTTTGGATGGGAAATATTCTATTCATCTATAAAATAAAAAATAACCTAATTATTCAAAATGTTTGAATTAACTTGACAAACATCTAAGAGTTGAAATGCATACAAACCATAGAAAATGGTAAACATGTAAGAGGCACTACAAGATCACACAATGATAGATTTAGATGCCTTTTTCCAAATCACATTGGAGTTCCAATGTATATGACCATAGAAAATGGTAAACATGTAAGAGGCACTACCAGATCAGGCAATGTTGGATTTAGATGCATTTTTCCAAATCACATTACAATTCCAATGGTAAACATGCAAGAGTCACTATTAGATCACACAATAATGGATATAGATGCCTTTTTCCAAATCACATTGCAATTCCAAATATAATCACATCTTGAAAAAAAACATAAATATAAGATTAACAACAATATGCTAAATCTACAACATATTCGACAATCTAAAAACAACCAGATCAGGCAATGATGGATTTAGATGCATTTTTCCAAATCACATTACAATTCCAATGATAAACATGCAAGAGGCACTACCTGATCACACAATAATGGATTTAGATGCCTTTTTCCAAATCACATTGCAATTCCAAATATAATCACATCTTGAAAAAAAACATAAACATAAGATTAACAACAATATGCTAAATCTACAACATATTCGACAATCTAAAAACATTGTAGTAGATTGGCAGATAAAGTGACAACTTCTGCCACAATATGTGACCTCTTGAATGCCACATAAATCCATACATGTAATGACCAAGTAATAATCCAACCCATTAAATTTTTCATGGAATTTTTTCATTATTAACATGTGATTTTAAATATTTACCCTATAATCTACATAGTCCCTTGGATTCTTCTGCTATTGACTGTTGAAATTCTTGGCAATTTACTCCAATTTCACTGAAGGCTGAAAGAAGTTTGGGAAAAATTTTAAGCAACATAAGCTTGAAGCCAGCAGAACTACTTTGATTCTTGGACTCTGCTCCAACATTGGACGGTGACGTACAATCTTTTTCTGCTCCAACATTGGATGGTGACGTACAATCTTCTGAAAGGGATCCAACTTGAGCCCCTTTCATATACTCATCGCATGCACGAAGAATACAGTGACCGCGTTTTTGAAAATGTTGTTTAACAAATATTTCAAAACCCTACACAGAGGACAATGAGTGATTTAAAATGATTCCAACAAAAAGGGTTAAACAAAAAAGGATAAACAAGATAATTAGAAATTAAAATCCCACAGAATTCTACCTTTGGGGGCCTAAGTAGTATGTACAACATTGACTTGCATGATACGAGAAATGTGTTTTCTTTGTATGTTAGAGAGTTCTTCTCCCCTTCAGCTGAACCAATTCGTTTCTCATATCCAGGTTCATTAAAGTACGGCTCAACATTTAGTACCAGTCCTTGAATGGAAACAAGGATTTGTAAAATGTTTGATGATGATGGGTTCCAGATTTCATTTCTTCTGCCTGTCCATGTGTTTAAAAGACTTAGACATACTTTTCCGTTCTCATATAGATTCGGATTCAACCGTAGCCCACCAGAATGGTAGTATGCTAACTGCAAAATTAACATAACATAAAATTAAAATTAGATTTTTATATTAAAGTTCAAAACAAAACTTGAGATCTCAATTTCACTTTGAAATCAAATAATTCTAGTTAAGTGCTTACTAGTGCTCAATTTCACTTTCAAATCAAATAATTCTAGTTAAGTGCTTACTGGTGGTACATCAGGATACTCGGATGGAAAATGAATATCAAAGAAAAAAAGCCCATCGTGATATGGAGTCCCAGCTGCTCCAACAATCACAGCCCTGAGCAAATCCGTCCTATCCTCATAGATTCTCACAAAAATTGTGTCTGTCCAATCAATATAAAGTTTATATAATTAGAACAACCTTTATTTTAACAACGAATGCAATCAAGGGATCTTGAAATACTCTCTGCTCATAATTTTAGTTGGTTTTAGGTGGGTTACAAGAATAGAACTATTTCTCTCTTGCACAGAGTTGTTGGGTTGCAACTTCCTACTTCCATTTAGTAAGAATTGGAGATTTATTAAAGTACAAATTCTTCAAARGTATGGCACTGAATAAATTTTCAGTTGTGAATAAAAAGTGAAGAGTGACATAGAAAGACAAGTTGGGACATGGATAACTTGTGTAAATACAGTATGGGACTGAGAAAACGACTTCTATAAAAAAGATGAAAATAACACAGTTGTTGGGTTGCAACTTCCTACTTCGATTTAGTAAGAATTGGAGATCTATTAAAGTAGAAATTCTTCAAAGGTATGGCACTGAATAAATTTTCAGTTGTAAATAAAAAGTGAAGAGTGACATAGAAAGACAAGTTGGGACATGGATAACTTGTGTAAATACAGTATGGGACTGAGAAAACGACTTCTATAACAAAGCTGAAAATAGCAAAACTGAAAAAAACAAAAGGCCAAAATGAAAAAAAAATAAATAAATAAAGGAGCATAACCAAGTTTCTAGATCAGCTTTTTCTAAATAGTCTATATCTAAATATCATGATTTAGCTAACAAATCCAATAGAAAAAAGAAAAAAGGTCTGCATGGCATAGAAGTTACCTGGTAAATTTTTTTCAAGAATGTTCCATTCTTGCTGAACTTTCTTCATCCATTTCCGCTCATTAATAGGCTGTAAGAAGATGTTGAAAAGCTTCAGGCATACTCCTCTATTAAAAACAGCATTGCTTTTGGCAAAATAAAATGAAAATCACGAAAAGGATGAAAAAAAACATGCCATTTAATAAATGTACCTGGCCTGTTTCATTCTTATAGAAGTGATCCATAGGATCCTTTACACTATCAAAATTTTTGAAGTGACCTGGGTCATGACAACTGCTACTGGACAAGCTATGCAGTGTATATTTCTCCTTTCTTTGTTCCATTTCAATTTTACTGGATATCAACTTATGTAAATCAGAACTAACAGTTTCCCAGCTTTCAGCGTCATCTTTAGCATATTCCTCAACATTAATCTGGATGGATGCATCATGTTCATCTCTACCAACCACCAATATTTGTTGAGGTCCAACCTACATAACAAACAAGCAAAAGGTAACCTTCAGGCAATCATACTGTCAAATCAAATTCACACTGTTCAATCTGTGATAGCCAGATCATTCTGATCTACCAAATCTAGCGGACCATTCTGCCTCCATAAAACAAAAGTAGCTGTAAGGAAATCTCTGTATATTCAGACTAAGAAATCTCTGTATATTCAGAATAAGGAAATATCTGTATATTCTTCCTCCATAAAAGAAATCTCTGTATATTCAGACTAAGAAACGTAGCTGTGATCAATTACTCAGGGAAAACATAGTACTTAAGCACACAATGAAAAATACTTTCCTTTGCAATAGTACGCTATAAACAAGCAAGAAAATAGCATACCTTTGAGACCATTCCGTCTGCCCATGCTACCTCAATGTTTCCATCCTTAACGCCTATGACATTCCCAATCCAGGAGAAATTAGAATCCTCAAGACTCTTGTCAAGCTCTGCCTTCTGTCTCTTCTGCAGAGTTTTCTGGTTTGTCGATAGATCTGTAGTCTCGACAACATTTTTGGGTTTTGTTTCATCCCTACATTCCATATGGCCACCCAACTGATTGACCATGCCAGGCACTTCTGTTTCCCGAGAGACCGGATTGAGACGTATAACAATGTCCCCAACAAAGTAGCTGTAATCTGGATGCTCGGCTAGCTCATAGATACTTACCAACTCCTCGCCATCAAATTTTCGTGTATCTTCTAAACAGTCCACAGACTTCAGCCACCTAACTCTTGCTGTGCGCTCCTTTGAATCCACACTTTTTACAACTCCTACTCGTCTGGCTTCAGAAGCGTCGCCATAGTCATCCGAACCCTTCTCCAATACATACTGTTCAGGAAAGAAGTCATGATCTCCAGGATAATCAATGGGAATCAAAGTTCTAGAATCTACACCACATGTCCTTGTGCCATCTTGCCATAGCACATCTACCTTAGTCCGTTTGTTGCCCACAGATAGTACCCCATCAAGAACATTATCTTTTCTATGGGCAACATTGTCATCTGTGACAGGCAGAGTAACTTCTGACATCGTCCTTCCAGATGCGGGAAGCAGACACCAGTCGCCTAGCTGCCAATTAGCATATGAAAAACAAGACAATAGTTTTAGCTGTTTAGGGTCCTGTCGCTTTGCAGGGATGATAGTTGACTGAGAATTGTAACCCAGATTTGCTGCAGCAATCCATTCGACGCAAACTGATCCCACTTCCACATTACATACTGTACCTTCCTTGCTATTTTTATTCCATTTACCACACAGCCATCGAGCATTCTTGAAAACTGCTGAATAACTGCCACGGACACGCTGCCCTGGAAAGTAAGGATAATGGAGATTCTTGGAGATTGGAATAAGGCGACCAGGGTCGGCCTTCGTTAATTTACATTTTGATCCATCATCAAAGATAACTGTCACATTATCAACCACTTTATCGACTCTTCCCAGCCAAGGTCCATGAATTACATAATCACCGCGTGCAAACGCCCTTATTGGATGAAGATTTCTACTGGAAACGTTTCTTATAGTAATTGATGTGGGAGTTAACAAATCTACTGTAAGATCCACGTTGAGCACTCTGCCTATCTGTCCCGATAGATCCGAAGCTGCTGCAACAATATCACCATGCAAGAACGCCCTGTCAAGCACCTCAATGTCATTGATTTTCTCAGTAGTCTCGGAAAGATTTGTCCAAACAATCCGTACATAGTCTGGAATAGACTCTTCTTCATCCTGATCTTCACTGTCATAACTGCTCCTATTCGAATCTGAATCATCTGCAACTTTCATTACCATCCCAATTAAACCTTTGTGTTCTGCACATTGCACTATGTCTTCTGTGTAAAGGATTACGTTAGATGGCATTGTTTGAAGTTTCCAGGAAAATCCTGCAACTTTCATTACCATCCCAATTAAACCTTTGTGTTCTGCACATTGCACTATGTCTTCTTTGTAAAGGATTACGTTAGATGGCATTGTTTGAAGTTTCCAGGAAAATACTGCATGCTGAATCATATACAGAGTTGTCTTCCAAACAGTCTTCCAAACAGTTTGAAGATGTCGATATACAGCTTTCCCCGCAAACATCAGGAAACTCCAAATTGCAATTCTCATCTGAAGCACTTTGTTCATACACTGATGCATCGTTGCCAGCTGAACTATCTGTGGATTTAGATGCATGACTATCTTATTGGAGAAGATTTCTACTAAATTATATAATTGCATAATCAAATTATCAAACGGCATTCTAATTTGAATTGCATAATCAAATTATCAAACGGTATTCTAATTTGAATTCATATACTATATCATATGTTGATAAGATAAACAAATAATAATAATACTGTTTTCAAGTTTTTCTAGTGAGGAGTTTATCAGTTGTTAAACAGATAATTAACAGAGTTGTTAAACAGATAATTAACAGTTGGTGTCATTTTGGTCGTTTTTAATTTTAATAGGCACTCATCATCAAGATTAATCGTGGAATGAGTTGATCATCGTCAATTAACGTATTAATTGATGATTTAATTGAGTATGATGAGCAAACTCTCATTCTACTATTAATCTTGATGATGAATCCTTATTAAAAGTCTATGACTAAAATGACATCAACTGTGGATTATCACGATAACACCTGCTAAATAATAATAATAATAATCTATTTTTAAGGTCATCTCAAAGTTAGATACCCTATGAAATTCTTTTCATTTAGTAATTTGATTGATAAAATCTACAAAGTTATACATATCCTACTCACCTCTATACTTAAACTTATAACCTCTATACTCATCTATCTATATTATTTTCAAACCATTTAATAATGTTCACTTAAACTTACCTGTAGATTCGACCAGAATCCGATTAGGAAGGACAAAATGAAATAAATGGTTCCAACTCTGATATACGCGAAGCCTCTTCTTCGTGTCAACGCAGAATACGATTAGGAAGGACGAAATGAAATAAATGGTTCCAACTCTGATATATGCGAAGCCTCTTGTTCTTGTAAATCCTCTGTGAGACTTGATATTATTTGTTACAGAAGCATTATATTCTCCTCCACATGGCAATAATATATATCAACGTTTTCATATATTTGAGAGAGTGATGTTCACATTCGATGAATGGTTGACTTATACGGTACGGGAGTGACTAGTTTCATGTTTTTAAGGGCAAAGGTCATTCCAATTTACAATTATGTTTTCCTTTCATTTAGGGGTACAAACTTATATTCACTTTAAATTTAGTTTTTTTATTTGTATTGTTGTTTTTTTTAATTAAGTTAATTTTATTTTTTTATTATTATTGTGGTTTTTTATTTTTAATTAATCCGATTTTAAAATTATAATTATAATTTTTAATTGAATCATCTAAAACTTCACACTTTAGGTCTCAACATCTTTCCTAACACTTCCTTGCTTTATGTAAAAAATGATAAATATAATTTTTTTTTTTAAATAAATTGTTTAAATAAAGAAGTATTTTTTTTGGATGGTTTGTTTGAATATATTTAGTTCTAAGATATGACCCCTTTAAATGAGCCCTACATCTAACATCATTATTACATCTTTGTGAATGGATGATGCATGGACATATATACTATGGGATGGATTTTAAAATCTTTTCTAAAATTTACCAATTTTATCGGTGTATTAAAAAGTGCTTTGTATTGGCTAAGGAATGGGGTTTTAGGGGTTTTCCACTTTTTGGGACCATTTACAGGGTGAGGTTGAGGGATTTTAATTTTGCATGAGAAATAAAATTCGATCATGGTTTTCAAGTGGGAGAAGGTTTTAAGGTGTAGAAACCTTTAAATTTTCAATAATATTGCTTACTTTTTTATTTGACTTGGTAATCATTGTTGATGTCAGTGTTGGAAATATTTTATATTCTTTGTATGGCTACCTCAGTGCATTGTTCGAATGTAGCAAGTGGGTAGGAGAGGGCCCCAGCTAGGACCCTATTACCTAAGGGTTTGGAGGTGGATCCCCCCACCGAAAATAAATTGGATTGTTTTTTGTCTATTTTTGGCTTGCTTTGGTGTCTGATTCTAGTTAAGGAGTTAGGTTGAAACCTAATCATGGTTAACGGGTAAGGGTTTTTGATGCCATCAGATTGTATATATTGTATTATAAATGGTGAAGTTAATATCTTGAGAAATAGAGGTGTGATTCTAAGGTTCATTGGTTTTATGTGTAAATCTCTATGCATTCTGTGTATCTTGTTTTTGGTTTCTGTTAAAAATATGTTTTCATTGATTCATTGTAAAGTTTTAAAACTTACAACCATCTATAAGAAAAATTCTACAACCTTAAGTATCCCACAAAAATATTAATTATTATAGAATATAAATAGATTCTCTATTTCCAAGCTTTTGCCTAGTGACCTATTACTGTGTTGATCATGTAGCAAGGGATAACTACCCAATCACAAGCCCCAATTAGATTTGTTTTCATTTGGGATGGTAGTTTCCAATCAATATGTGGGCTCGGTTCTCCACTTGAGGCACTTGCTCTTTGGAGAAGAGACTTAATTGTTTCAGATCCAATGTAACTTAACCTAGATTGCAAAGAAGAAGAATTGATATATTAATCCTATCTCAATTGAATGAAAATGCTAATTTTAAAAATGTTGATAAGAATGATTKATTCTYAAGAATTAGAAGAAATTCATTATCCCAAATAATCATTTATTTTYTGGAAGTTGACCATGGTTTTTATGTAGCAAAACCATCTTCTTTTCAAATACATGAAGAATATGAACTCCTTCATTGCACCCATACTAGTGAAAATGATTGTAAAATAGTAGAAATAGATAATTTTTGTTTTACTAACTCAATTGTAGGAAACTAATATTTGGACCTTATTTTTTGATGGCTCTATATCACATGAAGGTTCCAGGGAAAGATACATATCGATATACCCATAAAAAAATATGATATCCTGTTGCCGAGAATCCAAATGCACCAATAACACAATTGAATACAAGGCCTTTGTGCGAGGTTTGAAAATGTTCATTGTTCTCAAGGTACAATGCCTAAGAGTTTTTGGTGATTCATAAATTATTTCTAGACAGGTAAAAAATTCCATAAATTGTCTGTCTCTTAACCTTAAGAGTTATCAACAAAAGGTATGGAAGCTTATAAATTATTTCGATGATTTTAACATCATTTCTATCCCTTGCACTCAAAATGTTGTTGCTAATACTTTAGCTAATGAAACATCTAGATTCACTCCTTTGAGTAATGGTTTCATTGTCGAATTTATTTACAGACCTTATGTACCTGACAACATCATGAACTCGAGAGTGTTCAATGATGACTCTTGGTTAATATACTTCCTCACCAATGTAGACATGTTCCAATATTTTATTATAGATGATAAGGCATACTTGCAGGGTTTGCATAATTACCAAGACAAAACAAACAAGATCAAGAGTAATTGCACCCCAATGAATGTATTAAATCTTGAAAATATTTTTGACTAACAATCCAAACTCACCATAATAGAAAATACCAAGACAAACAAATTGACCATGATGCATTTCTTGGTGAATCTTGACACTTCAAAACAACGAAAGTTCATCAAGTTAGGCATTTGATGTTCGGAAGCTGCAAAACTCACCTTCACATAACTGTTCAAAAATTATCAAAATGTGTTTGCATGGACTTAAGAAGACCATAGAACATATGACACCCATATCATACAACAAATTGTTTCCATAAAAGTCAATGCCAAACCTTTTCAGCAAAACCCCAAAATAATACATCCTACTCTTGAACTTCTAATCCAAAAGGATTTGAAGAAGCTGCTAGATGTGTGAATCATGTTTAAAGTTAGACATTCGACATGGGTATCTAATATGGTACAAGTAAGGAAAAAGCATGGGGAAATCATACGGTGTGTAGATTTCATAAATCTGTATCGATCTTTTAACAAAGACAATTATCCAGTTCCCCCCATGGAACAAATACTCTAACTCATCTCTAGTTCGCATATGTTTTCTCAGTTAGATTTTTTTTTTCGATATAATCAAGTTCTCATGGTATAACTTGACCAATTAAAGACCACTTTTCGAAAAAAGTGGGGAACATTTTCTTATCGAAGAATGCCTTTCATCTTATTCAAGTCGGGAGAAACCCTCCGAAGGGAAATGGACATAGATTTGAAAGGTCTAATCGGTCAAAGTGTGGTGATATATCTCAACGACATCATGGTGTATTCTAGTAAAATGTCTGATGTAGGAAGTATGGAATATATCTAAATCCGAAGAAGAGCATATTTGTTGTTTCACAAGGAAAACTACATGGGCATATCATCACCAAAGATGGGATCTCTATTGATCCAGAATGTACTAAAGTCATCATGCAAATTCCCTTACCCAATAGAAAGAAAGTAATGTAGTCATTTTTTGGAAAGATCAATTTTGTGTGGAGATTCATATCTGATTTTGTAAAAAATAGTTAAAACTCTCCAAGAGATGATAAATAAAGACACACAGTTCAATTGGACATATGTCGAGAAGGAATATTTTAAAAATTTCAAATCTGCAATAACAACAACCCCTACACTACAAAGTCTAGAATTCTCAAAATATTTATTGTTGTATACATTTGCATTTGATCATTCTCTTGTTGTAGTCCTCACCCAAAACGATTAACAAGGGAATGAATGATGCATAGCATTCATGAGAACAGGTCTCCAAGGTGATAAAATGAACTACCTATCCATGAAAAAACAAGAATTTGTTTTTCACAAATCCATCAAACAATTTAGAGCATACATCTTAAAGAACCACACCAATTTAATTGTTCCTCACCCAATTGTAAGATCTTTGTTCATCTAGAAAGAGTTGGGAGAACAACGAGGAAAATTGATGACTTTGTTACAAGAGTACGACCTTGAATTCAAACCTGCAAATATAGTCAAAGTTCAAGGCCTCTGAAAATTGGTGACCAAGGCCATGGACTAAGAAAACCAATCATAAGAAGGATGGCAAGAAGAACCAACATTGTCTTTGCAAAATCCTTTTTATGTACCAACACTTGAAAATTCCTAGTATAATCTTCTAAAGCACTATTTACAACATAGAATCTCTCCAAAAAAACTTAACGCTAGAAACAAATAGCCTAGAGGTTAAAATATGCACATTATTAGTTAGGAAATGACATACTTTTAAGAAGAAACTATGATGGTGTTCTCCTCGGATGTTTGGAGAAACAAGATGCTAATAATCTCCTCAAATAACTTCATGACAAACCAGCTGGAGGACACTTTGTAGGAGAGAATATATCCCAAAAAATCATGAGAGAATGATACTATTGGCCTACAATATTTAAGGACACAC
>JASDQU010107769.1:0-57193 GCA_032191745.1 Picea mariana
ACTCTGATAACAATTGTTGGACAAATGAGAGGGGGGGGTGAATCAGTTGTTACTGTGCTTAAACAATTATTCTTCTTTTAAACTCTTTGCAGAAACGCTGAATGATGATCACATTAATGCAGGGAAATAAACAATGGCACACTCAGCATCAGTCACATATAAGAGAAACACAGAGACAGATATTTCCCGAGGAAACCCATGCAGGGTAAAAACCTCTTTTTCTTTATATGATAAGTAATAGTTACATTCTTTATAGTATCATACATATGAGCACCAACTCATAATGAGGCTACAACATCAGTTTTTCAAGCTGCAACTTGCTGAGAGCACCAACTCTCTGTTTTCTCTAGCACCCACTAGAAGGAAGCACCAACTCCCTGGTTTCTCTAGCACCAACCAGAAGGAAGAACCAACTCCCTAGTTTCTCTAGCACCAACTAGAAGGAAGCACCAACTCCCTGGTTTCTCTACTACCAACTAGAAGGAAGCACCTACTCCCTATGTTCAAGCACCCACTTGAACCTTTGAGGACACCAGTCCTCCCTAGCTCCTCCCAACCACCCTGAAATATTAATCTTTGCTACTGAAACTTATTACAGTGATATGATGTTCAACAATGGCTTACCAGACTCATCATTGTTCTACTGCATTTCGTTGCTCTGTCTGCCTCATTGCCTTTCTGCACACATCACTTGCGCTGTTTGTTCTTCCATTTTTTATGCTCTGTGCGCCATGTCCATTCACTGCACAGTTCCTCTTCTATGCTATTCAGCTGCTGCACTCTCCTCCTTCTTCACACATTAATTACCTTCACCAACAACAACCATAGCAAACTCCAACAACAACAACAACCCATATCTTCTCTGTACCATGTATTTATAGCTTTTGTGCACCTTTTGCATGCAATGTTTGCAATGCCTCTGCATGTTGACTCCACACCGTTATCCTCCACCTCTCGAGTGCTCTGTCTAATCATCATCGTGACTCTTCAGCTTCTCTGGTGGTTTGCCCCGCGTGTCCAGCATCACTGTATGTTATACTGATATTCCTCAGCCTCTCTGGCAGTTTGAGACTCTTCGTCTTCTCTGTGACGTTCGAACTCACCTTCTCTGTTTCAATTACAGGCCTCAATGCTCATCAGCTGCCAATCGCCTCCACAAACATCTTCATTCCTCTCAGAGACTCTTCACCTCCTCTGTCAATCATCCCAAAGTGTCTTCGCATCCTCTGGTAGAAACCATCAATGGTTTCTAGCAGTTTCACTATGTCGTGAAACAGTAGCCCTCATATCTCCTTCAGGTTAATCTATTCCGTTGGATGAGATTTATTAATCTTGCCTTTAAATCAGGTTTCGACATTTCGGCATTCCTGTTGCATTGTGTTCTTGCCTCTCCAAGTCGCGATCCCTGAAAACGAGCTTGGTTTCTCTATTTATTTCCTCCATATCTCGCTGATGTGTCCAAGGGTTGTGACCACAACCTTATGCATAAGGCGCTTTCACGATTTTCGACACTATGATCTGTTGACCCCAAGTCAGCGAAATTTTGATCACTTGCCACATGTCCTATGATTTCATGGTTCAGATCTAATCTTGATTCAACGGCTACGATTGAATCGAGATTTCATGATTTCGGCATTCTTGATGCATTGAGTTCTTTGCCTCTCTATGTCGCGATTCACTAAACTCCGATATGGAGATTGATCAATGATCCAGATCTGATCTCTATTCAACGACTGCGATTAAATCGCGATTTCGCATATCGCGATATCGGGATTCCTGATGTCAATAATCTTTGACATGTCCAACTCTCGATCCTCGATGCCTCTTCATTGATTGGAATCAACGGTCTAGATCAAAGCTTGATCTGACGACTTGGATTACATCGTGATTTCGCATATCGCGAAATCGGGATTCCTGTGGTGAATGTTCTTTGACAACTTCAACACTCGATCCTCGAAACTCCGACATGGACTAGAATCAACGGTCCAGATTTGATCTTGAATCAACGGCTGCGATTTAAGTCACGATTTTTCATATCGCAAAATCAGGATTCATGTTGCATTGTTTCTTTGACATCTCCAACACGTGATCCTCGAAACTCCAACATGGTGTAAGTCTGCTGACGTCACATGTGTTAAATAACTGCCACATGTCACCCTGATTCGTGACTTACATGTGCTTGGCATGTTGAATTGGTCTGACACTTGTCATTACCTGGTTGTGCCACGTGTTCCTAGCTGACGTGAGTCAGGTCGACGGTCTAGATCACATCTTGATCTGATAGTTCAGATTCAGTCAGGATTTCATGCATCGCGATTTCAGGATTCTTGATGTCAATATTCTTTAACATCTCCAACTCTCGATCCCTGAAACTTCGACAGGGAGTCGTATCAACGGTCCACATAACCCCCTGAGATGGACGGTCCTCCTTCTTTCGGGATTTGTGAGCCCTCTACTCCTTTCCCTTTTAAAGATCGTGCAGGTTTTCCTCGATCCAACGGTGGTCGGACCCTGTGCTCACATCTAACGCCTGAGATCTATCCTCCAGATCTGCGCGCTCCTTTTGTCTTCATTAAGATCTGACGGCCATCGGGAATTCAGGATGAGATCCAACGATCACTGGCGCTTCTCCTCCAGAGCGTACTTTGTCCTTGTTTTGCCTTCGCTGCATACTCTAATCTTGCCATCAATGACAAGCATACTTTGCCTGATAATAACCTGCCAACAATCCTCTGCGCTATCTCTTCTGAACTTATCGGGCTTGCTCTGCGGTGTCTTCCTAAAATACTTTTGGTGCTCGTCTGTTACATTCTTCCTATACTCATGCCATCTTCATTGTTGTACTTGCCATCAATGACAAGCATGCGCTACCTGTTAAACATTTGCCAACAAGATCAAGATAGATCCCACAAATATGGAGGCCATCATTAAATGGCCAGTTCCTACAAATGTCATTGAATTTAGGTTTTTTATTGGGACATCAGAGTACTTGCATAAGTTCATAGCTTCATTTTCAGCGGTAGTTGCACCACTCCATACCATAAGAGCAAGTGGTAAGATTATCCAATGGGGGACAAATCAACATAATGCCCTCAATGAGATGAAAATAAATATCATTCAAGAACCACTTCTCACATTACAAACTTTCAAAATTATTTCTAGGTGGATACAAATGCAAGTGGGTATGCCACAGGAGAAAATTTTATGCAAGGAGGAAGGCATACATGCTATCATTCTAAAATATTTGATGGGGTAGTTCTCAACTACCCTGCCTATGACAAGGAACTATATGCCCTGGTTCAAGATGTCAAGAAGTGGAAGCACTATCTAATGGGAAAGGAGACCATCATCCACACAGATCACCAATCTCTACTGTATTTGCAGGCCTAGAGTAATGTACAACAAACTAGACATTACAAGTGGATGGAGTTTTACAACAATTTCATAAAGTCATCAAGTATAAGAAGGGAAACACAAATAGATTGGCATGAATGATTTTAAGGCCACCCACATACAATATTAAAACTTTGGGAACTTTGATGCACATGGATCCTTTTACTCATGATGCATATAGAGAGGCATACATAGAAAATAAGGACTTCAAGGAAGTTTTTAAGCAACTACAAGGCCAAATTCATATAGAAGGAGGTGATGGAAAGGTTGACTATCATTTCCATAATGAATTTATCTACAAGCTCGAGAAGCTCTATGTCCCTAAACATGAACAACTATAACGTATTAGAGAGGCTCATGCCTCCAAGGTTGTAGGACATTTTGGTGTTGGGAAGACAGTTTCCAACTTTCAAAGGTATGCGTATTGGCCTAGAATGTAAGAAGATATAGCATGATATATTATAGGATGTATTTTTTGTTGTACTAGCAATCCCGACAACAGGAAGAAAGATATATACCATCCCCTACTTGTACCCACTCGACCTTGGGAAAGAATTTCCATGGATTTTGTGGGAGGCTTACCAACAATTAGGAAGGGACATGACTATCTATTTGTGGTAGTTGACAGGTTCAACAAGATTTGTATTCTCATTCATTGTAAAAAGACCATCAAAGGACAAGAAGAAACAAACATGTTCTTTGAATAGGTTTGGGTGCACTTTGGGATACCAAGGAGCATAATCTCAAATAGGGATACCAAATTTCTTAGTACATTTTGGACTACATTGTGGGAGAATATGGATACCAAGTTGAAGAGATATACAAAATTCCATCCACAGAAAAATGATCATATAGAAGTAGTCAATTGGACTTTGGTGCAGTTTTTGAGAGGTTACTATTAGAAGAATCGGAAGACCTAGGATGAAAAACTGATCTACATACAACACTCTTGTAATAGATAAGTTCACACTTCTACTAGTAAGTCACCTTTGTAAAATTGATTTGGATATTTTCCACCTTCATCCTCAGATGTTGTATATGGAAAATAAGGAGGAGTGAGGGAGGACCTTACATGAGATGCATTGAGAGAATAAAAAATTATTTAGAATATTAGACAAATATATTTGCAAGTATAAGAGACATTAAATAAGTCACAAGAAAATACAAGGCTAGACATGATCAAAATAGAACTGGAAAGTCATTCAAAGTTAGGGATAAAGTTTAGTTATAACTAAACAAGGAAAGACTACATGGTATTGGTAAGAATATCAAGGCTCTATGGTATGAACCTTTCGAGATATTGGAGAAGATGGGAGATAACGCCTACAGAATCAATCTACCCCCATACGTCCACATTTTCTCAGTAGTGAATGTGGATAATCTCAAACTTTATGAGCCTTCAATGTTGGATCAAGAGGAGGAGCATGTCCTACCTTCCATAGAGGAATTAGCACCAGATGCTCAAGCAAATTTGGTAGATAACACAGTTTTGCAGAAGCAGTCCAAAACTAGAAGATAGTGGCAACATGACCTTGGGAATATTGGATTGAAAGGACAACTTCCAGAAAAACCAAAGTGGTACTTGAGGGAGTAGGTAGAGAAAAAATTTCCTCACCTCATTCAGTAAATATTTGGGGACGAAAATCCTTCGTAAGTGATCTATATTGGATCATTATATATTTTTTGTTCTATCTAAATACTTTCAAAGTGGAAAAAAATGGAGGAATCAACTTGCAAAGTCATTTTAATGGAAGATCGTAGTTTGGAAAATTGGCGTTTGAAACCTTCTGGAGACTTGTTGAGGAAGAAAATGAAATTTTTTGGGGTCAATTTTTTTTTATATGTTTAGCTAAGATCCATTTATTATATTCTACACATCAAGACCTTTCCAACGGTACAAAAATCGCATTAATCGAAACTCTTATGCAAAAGTTATGCCTCCCGCAAGTTGACCTACCATGTTGACCACCATGGTAAGAATGGATACCATGTTAGCCCCCATTACTCACACATATGGGGCTAACCATGTATGGAATTTAAATAAGATTCTAAAAGGTCAAAAACCTTAGTATAATTGAGGGTTGAGGAAGTCAAACCCTACCCCTAGATGTCTATCAGGTGATGTTAAGTATTGGCCCACTAGGAGGAGAAGGGGTTCCATTCTTTAACATTATATCTAATCCATAGTTGAGCAGAGCACCTACAAGCGATATTTTGAGAGAATAACATAGGAGGAGAGATTTTCTAGCATCCATACAAGCCACAATATCAAATACATCTCCACAGAGTGTGCCTCTTTCTTTGTACTTGCATTTGAAGAAAAGAGAGAAAAGTGACCTCACCTTCTAGTTAAGTTTTCTCTCGTATTGTTTCCCAATTTATATCTTGTGTTTATTTGTAGATGGTGTGTGAGTATTTAATTATGTTCTCTTTTTTTTGGATTTCATCTATTTCATAGATTTTAAGAAAAAAAACAATAACTAAAGAATCTGAGATCTAAAGGAAATTAACCTTCACAGTAAAGATTTCAGTATTTTATTAGATTTGTTGTGATGAAATATCTAGTGGAATGATCTGAAAATGGAATGAATTTGTTTCCAATAGATATTTAAAATGAAGAAGACTTGTCTCTTTTTAATTGAAAGTGTAAAAATGGTATGTGTTTGGGTAATTGGATCAAGTTCCTAACACATAATTTCAATGATTTTTAATTAATCATGAGAAGCATATCAGACATATAAAAACCATCAATAATGAACACATAACACAACAAATGATAAAGGAGTCCACCCCTCTCTTGGGCTACATCTCCTGGTCCAACTTCCCTTGGATCATTTTCATTATGATTAAAAATTTCTCTTACAGTGCTTAGAATACAAAATAGATGGCTTCAATGGCTTCAAAACATCCAAAAACCCCTAGATGGGATTTTTCGGCACATGGTTTGGCCAAAAAATGAAGAAGTTACACCTCCTGGAAGTTTTCCCCTTCAAGCTTGTTGTACCTGCTCGCCAAATTGCACCCACTGTCAGACTCACTCGGCCTCAGTGTTTTTTCCACACCAAAACCCAAAACACTCAACCATTCTCGCAAAAAGGGATAAAATGTAGGACCGTTAGTGTGTTGGCCCATTTTCCCGACGGAGTTAAAGGCCACATGGGCCATGTGGCCTAGCGTCGACCTGAAAACTAGAACCTAGGATCTGTTGCAACTTCCACGTCAAGGTTATATGGAATGGTCATGTGGCACCATTCTCGTGCCTTTCGGTCTAACACCATGAGTACAATCCCCGCGCCAAAGGTTAGTGAGTGGTCATATGCTCCAGGGAAATATGTTGTTGCAAGAACCGGGGGATAAACATTATAAACCTCCTGCCAAAGTTTTATGTTGGTCGTATGGTAGAGTGGTAAGAAACGGGGATAAGAGTTGGAGTGGTCCACGTGTGCCAACAATTATATACATATGGTTGTATGCAGTGTGGTATGAGCCACAAGCTGGGGCCTAGCCCCGACCCTTTACTCTGCCAACCAAAATCTTATTGCAATTCAAATATTTAAATTAGACCATAAGGGTTAAGTAACACCAAGGGCATGCTGGTATCCTGACCCTGCCAAAGCTCTTACCCCCGCCTGGAGGTCACGAGTTTGAATCCTATGGAGTCCCAAAATTTTTACCATACACCATCCAAACTGGAGGGGTGCCACGTGGCAACCCACGACTGGGCCACGAGGCACCTTAACATTGGCCCAATAAATGACATGTGTCACAATCCGATTCACCCACGTGTCTGCCACCGAGCCTGCCTTATCATCATGCCAACTCATCACTCTACCACATCACCTGTATGACCATGCCATGTCACCTACCACGTGTGGGTCTGTACCTTGCCACGTCAGCATTGTACGAACTGTACAGTCAGCAAAATTTTTCTTGTTTGGCAAAATGAATAGAATGTAGTATATTTCTCATACGACGTCTGTTTGATCGCGTTCAAGTTGTGTTGGGTTCGTGACGGCGAGGAGTACACAAGTGTCGATTTTGAAGCGATTCTGAGCACTCTGATTTTTTGAGAAAAATTTGATCCCCTGGATCACATATCAAGGATAGTTTACATATCACTGCTCAATATTCATTGGTGTATTTGGGGTATGTTATTAGTGGAGGGGAGATCAATATAGATCCTACAAATATGGAGATCATCATAAAATGGCCAGTTCCTACTAATTACACTGAATTTTAGAGTTGTTTTTGGGTAGCATGGTACCTATGGAAGTTCAGAGCATATTTTTCAGTGGTAGTTGCCCCACTCCATGCCAGAATAGCCAATGGTAAGAATTTCTAGTGGAAAAAGAATCAACAAAAATATTTCGATGAGCTAAAATGAAATATTAGTCAAGCAACGATACTTGCATTGCCAAACTTGCATAAGCCTTTTGAAGTGGAGACAGATGCAAGTGGGTATGGTATGGGAGTATCTTTGATGCAAGGAGGTAAGTTGGTATGCTATCATTCTGAAATGTTTCATAGGGGAGTCTTAAACTACCCTACTTATGATAAGGAAACTTATGTCATGTTTCGATTTGTTTATGAGTGGAAGCACTATCTGATGGGAAAGAAAACCATTATCCACATAGATCACCAACCACTGTAGTATTTGCTGGACCAGAGTAAGATTCAACAAACCAAACACTATAGGTGGATGCAATTTTTGTGAAAATTTCATCTAGTCATAAAGTATAAGAAGGGAAGTCCTCATAAGTTGGTAGATATGCTTTCAAGGCCAACCACATCCAATATTACAACTTTTGGAACTCGTATGCACATGGATCATTTTGCCTATGATGCACACAAAGAGGCATACATAGAAGATGAGGACTTTAAAGAGGTTTTTTACCAGCAATAGGTCCAAATTCAAGTAGAATAAGGTGATGACAAGGATGAATATCATCTTCAGAGTGGGTGATCCAAGTGGATATCGGTGGCCACCTACCTAGTCCAACTGGCTCACATATAGATGTCATCTTGACAGTTTCATTTTTCATCTTGGCAATTTATTTCTAGATTTTCGGGTCCTAAACTTCTGAGGCCATTTTGAGGCCCTAAACAACATTTTTTGGGCCCGCCACCATCACACTAAAGATGGAGTTAGAGTATGACGACATAGTGTGTATTCCTTGGATAGACCTTTCCAACGGGATATTGTGCACCTAAAACATATATCGTATGCAAAAGTTACAACCCTGGGAAGTTGATGTACCATCTTACCCCAATGGGGCCCACATGACTTTTGGTGCTTCATCTCTTAGGGTTAGGTTTTTGGATGTCTAGGGTTTTGGCATTCATGTTTGATGTAAAAATGCCTTTGGAGCCTCATTGTACTCGTTTTCTTGCAAATGACCACAACTATCACATCTCTTCTCAGAGATAAGCCACCACCATTCTAGAAAGCTTGTTTCAGTCTGCATTTTATAGTTTCAACATATTTATTTATTGAATAGAAGCCAAGTTTTATTGTATCTTTGTTATTTTTCATTGTATCTCTGTGTTAATAATATAGATCTGTATTCATTTCATTATGCTCATAAAATCTAGATCAGTGGTATCAGAGCGGTTTGCTCCTTGTCGTTCTTAGTGCATGTCCCTGACGAGGTTAGGGAACAAAGAGTTGGGTCTCGAGCTTGTTTCTCTTGAGGAAAAGAGCTCTCGCATGCCCAATAAACCTTGCATGGTGGGAGAAAAGAAAGATGATGGGTCATGAGATCCTTTCAATCTATTGCTCAAGGAATCCCTCGTACAACAGAGGAACCATATGATGGATAGTTTTGCACAAATCCTTTGACGACTGCCAACAGACGATGCATATTTCTTGAGCGGAGGGGTCGCCCCCTTCAAGGTACATATAAAGCTTGATATTCCTATATTTGAAGGTCAGATAGACATAGATGTTGTAGACAAATGGTTGAATCTGCTAGAAGGGTATTCTTTTGTCCATAAGTTTTCCAATAGAGAAAAGATTACATTTGTGCTCCTCAAAGCCGTCCCCCATGTCAAATATTGGTGGGAGACTTTTTGTGAGTAAAAGGAAACATAGGAAACCTCATTATTTATAGTTTCACTCACCTGGGAGTTCTTCAGGGATGCTATTAAGGAACAATACTACCCTTTTGGAAGTTATAGCGACCTGTATACAAGATGGACTACACTGTAGGAGGAAAGGGACCAAATAGTGATAGAGTTCACAAATATCTTCCATACCTTTCACACCAAGATGGGTATCAAATACTCTGAGTGAAATCTAGTGCTCAAGTACCAAAGAGGTATGCATAGATACATCTAGACAGAAATGGAGTTTCTAAACATCTCATCCTTGGGCGAGGCCTATCGATATGCTGTCAAAATTGAGTAGAAGCTTAAACAAAAGACGTGACAGTTTGGGTCTGGGAACCCCTCACAGTAGAAGTAAGGAAAGGACAACCCCAACCCAGGGAACAAAGGGAAGATCAAAGACGAACATCCTCAGGACAATTGGGCTAATCCACAAACAAAAAAGGACAATGGAAAGATGAATAAAGACACCAGGAAGTGGTGCGACTTCCATTAGAGCCCTTGGCATAACACTTTTGATTGTCGCTCAAAGTAGTCATTGGTGGTGGAGGTGAAATCCTATAAATCAAATGCGGGTTCCGACTGAGAGTCACAACCAAAAAATGGGAGACGAATTATTGACACAGAACCCAGTGCCACCATTTCTACAACCAAGATCCAGCCCAGTGAACTTGATAAGCCAGAGGAAGGTGAACGCCTCTTTCATTCACAGATGTGGGTGAAGGGTATTGTGATGTTCATCATCATTGATAGCAGTAGCTAGAAGAACCTCATATCACTGGATTTCATCAGGTAGCTGGCCCTGTCGACAACGCTGCACCCTCAGCCATACACAATCGGATGGCTCCTCCAAGGAAGCGATCTTCACATCAACCAACAATGTTGCATGTCCTATGGCATGAAGCCCTTCAGAGATGAGGTATTGTGTGATGTCACTCCCTTTGAAGTTTTTGATGTTCTTTTGGGCCAACCTTATTTATGGAAACATCATGTTGTATATGAGTCTAGGCCTCACAATGTTATTATTACTTTGGACAGAAAATTGTACAGGATACCCGAGGTAGTCCCACCTACTGCCATTTCCTTGATCTCTACCAAGAAATGCAAGAAGGTCATCTCTCAAACTGGAAAGTTTTTCTTCTTCGTGATTCACTCTCAAAGTGAGAAGAAGGTTGCATCCACATCCATGGCCTCCATGACCGATATCTTCACATAGAAAAAGAAAGTGGATAAGGTCATGGAAGAATACAAATACATCTTCTCCTCAACCAATGGGGTACCTCTACACTGTCAGGTCAAGCATTCAATCAATGTGACCCCCGATGCACCACTACCCAATGGTCTAGTCTATCATCGCTCTCTGTTATAAAATGAGGAGATCAATCTTTAGATCCAAGAACTGATCCAAAAGGGGCACATACGACCCAGCTAATCACCGTGTGGAAGCCCAATCGTGCTTATGAAAAATAAATTCAGGACCTGGTGACTCTGCATCAATTATTGGGCCCTAAATAAAATCATAGTCAAGAACCGGTACCTGATTCCCCGAATAAACGATCTCCTTGACCATCTGAAGGGGGAAAAATACTTCATTAATATTGATCTAAAGTCTGCTTACCATTAGGTCCCAATAGAGCAGATAGATGTATGGAAAACTTCCTTCAAGTCCAAAGAAGGTCATTTTGAAAGGTTGGTCATGCCCTTTGGTTTGACGAATGCCCCAAAAAATTTCAAGAGGATGATGGAAGATATATTGTGGCATTTCAAAAATTATTTTGTGGTGGTGTATCTGGATGACATCCTCATCTACAACAAGAATTGGGTGGAACACTTGCAACATATTCAACAGATTTTGCACACTCTGTGGCAGCGCAAGCTATATGAAAATTTCAAAAAATGCTCCTTCAACATGGACAAAGTCTAGTGCCTAGGCTATAGTGTTGATGAGGACAAAGTGCATGTGGATCGATCCAAGATCCAGGTCATTCATGACTGGCTATCCCCAATCACACTCACTGAGCTTCAAAGCTTTTTAGGCCTTGCCAATTTATATCCCAGGTTTGTGTTGGGATTCTCCCATATTGCATGGGCCCTCAACCAAGTATCCAAGGGTGGTGGTAAGGAAACTTTCATGTGGGGCCTATCACAATAGCAAACATTTGATGATTTAAAGCAATTATTGTGCTCAACCCCAGTGCTCTCATTACCTGACCTGCAACAACCCTTTGAGATTGGGACAGATGCTCTAGAATATGTTGTGGGCGCAGTTCTCATGCAGCACAAACACCCCATGGCCTATCATAGTGAGACACTATCATATGTCATCCATAAGTTCCCTACTTATGACAAAGAAATGTACTCCATTATGAAATTCTATCTCTAGTGGAGGCATTAAATTCTCGGGAAGGAGACATTCATCCACAGCAATCATAAGCCACTACAGTTCATGCAGACACAGGGAAACTCATAGAATGAACACAATCAGAAGTGGTCCACATACTTACAACAGTTCCATCTCAACATCTAGTATAAGAGAGGAAGCACCAACCATGTTGTTGATTGCCTTAGCTGCTCGCCAGTTGCAACACTCACCACGGTGCTAAAATCTTGTGGCCATGAGACCTCCGAATGGCCCCAACTATATAAGAGAGATCCTGACTTCGTCGCCACCTACCAGATGTTGGGCACAAACACAACTGTCACTGATTTCCATCTTTAGGATGGGCTTATGTGCCATCTAGACCATCTCTGTGTTCCATCAAGCGAGCGAGCCAAGATAATTTGGGAATCCCACTATGGTCGGGTGGCAGGACACTTCGACATAGAAAATACAGTGGCAGTGTTGCAACAACATTTCTATTGGATGAAACTTTGACAAGATGTTAGCAAGTATATTACGTCCTACACTTCCTGCACCATTTCCAAAGCAGCCATTAAGAAACAAGGCATGTACACCCCTATGCCTACTCCTGAAAGGCCCTAGGAATCCATATCGATGGACTACATGTCGATCCTTCTATCAACCAAGTGGGGAAATGACTGTGTTTTTGTGGTGTTTGATCATTTTTCTAAAATGGGGATTCTGGTCACTTTCAAGAGGAGCATCACAGCAGAGGCCACTGCCAAGATCATCTTCAAACGAATATGGGTACATTTTGGGATACCACAAACCATCATCTCAAATCAGGACAACCGGCTCCTTAGCACATTCTGGTCGAGCCTATGGTCACTGTTGGACACCAAGCTCACCAAATCCACTTCCTTCCACCCTCAAACGGATGGCTAAACTGAGATCGTCAACCGGATGATCATGCATATCCTACACATGTACAATTATAATCATCCCAGCACATTGGATGAGATTCTTCCCTATGTTCAACATAGCTACAACCGAGCCATACATAGCTCAACTGAACACAACCCCTTTCAGGTGGGGTTGGGATTTATGATATTCATATGTTGATTTTGCAGGTGACATTGATGTTAGAACATCCACTTTAGGTTATTTAATGAATATGGGTTCAACAACAATATCTTGGAATTGCAAAAAGAAGACAACAATTTCCAATTCTTTAGCAGAGGCATAGTACATATCATCTTGGGAAGCAGCATGTGAGATTGTATGGCTACGTAGAATTTTACAGGATCTTGGTGAAATTCAAAAATCACCAACTAATTTATTGATTGATAGTCAGTCGGCAATAAATATGGCCAATAATCTAGTATTTCATTCAAATACTAAACATTTCGACACCAAGTACCACTTCATCAGATCACTCATCATCAAAGACATCATCGAGCCTCAGTTCTGTCCATCTGAAGATCAAACTTCATATATTTTTACCAAACCTCTTGGTAGAATAAAGTTCACTAAGTTCAGAGATGAACTTGGTATTTGTAAATATGAACTTTCAGATTAAAGGGGGGAATGTTATCCTCATAATCCTAAAGTTTAATAGTCTAAGTATTTTCTAGTTTAAATATTTTTAGAAATTAGTTTATTCTAGTTTGTTAGGATAAGGACACCTAGATTCTATGTAAAGGAAACCTATCATACTCATGTGATTATGTGATTAGTTGTTCTCCTAGATTTTAGTTTAGAGTTAATCTATATAAACAATCTCCTTCTTCAAGTGAGGTTAAGAAGGAGATTATGAGTCCTCACCTCTGATTGTAATCACTTTACCAATTCCTCCCCTTCAAATTTTGAAAGTTTCAATTTCTGCTCCATGGGGGTAAGATAAGGTTTACAATCTTCCATGCCAAATTTATTTAACAATCCAGTGGCATACTTAGTTTGTCTACGGAATATTTTATTAGGATGTTGTGATACTTCAACTCCAAGATAATAATGAAGTTGTCGTATATCAGTCTTTTTGAATCCTTCTTTAAGTTCTTCCTTAACCTGTTTGATGCAAGCTTCATTATTTCTTGTTATGATTAAGTCATCAACATAGAGTACAAGTATCACCATGTGCTTATCTTGCATTTGAAAATACAATGTATCATATGATTCACTTCACTAAAAACCCACCTTTTGTAGGTAATCATCCATTTTTTGCATACCAAGCTCGAGGAGCTTGTTTCAAGCCATATAAAGCCTTCATAAGTTTGCAAACTTTATGTTCTTTCCCTTCAACTTCAAACCCTTGAGGTTGAGTCATGAAAATATCTTCCTTTAGATCACCATTCAAGAAGGCACTCTTGACATCCATTTGATGTAATTTCCAACCATTATGTACAACCAAATTGATAACCATTCTGATAGTATTCCATTTAGCTATGGGTGCAAAAGTTTCTTCATAATCAATTCCTTCCTGTTGAGAAAAAACTTTAGCAACAAGTCTTTCTTTGTACTTGTCAATTTTACCATTGCGCTTGTACTTTACTCAATAAACCCATTTACAACCAATGGGCTTAACATCATTTGGACAATCAACTAAGTTCCAAGTCCCATTTGCAAGTACTAAATCATATTCATTAATCATTACTTCCTGCCATAATTTATGTTCAACTGCTTCAGTAAAAGTAACAAGTTTAGTGGAAGCATGCGAAAAAATTGCTTCTGATCTTAAAGATCCCCTAGTTCATGTTTTGTTAATTTCATCTGAATTAACATCTTTGAGAAGTTGTTCAACCCAATTTGGCTTCTTATGTTGATGGGATTGTGGATCTGAATCACCATTATTATCATAAAGAGGATTAAAAAATGAGGCTCTTCTTTCATCTGAAGTATCTGATGTTGGAGAAGATTCTTTTGAATATTTAGTATCAAAATATTCTTTTGTAGTTTCATTATCAGATGAATCAAAAGAAATTTTTGATGAAGAGATGTCTTCTAAAGAAACAAAGTCTTTTTCAAACCAAAAAGTTTTCTTTGACTTTTTCAACTTACCTTTTCTCTTAGTGTTTTTATTCTCTAAACGACTAAGGAGTTGATTGATTTCATTGGAACTTTTACTTTCAGTTTCATTAAAAATGACATCTCTACTGACAATGAATTTTACATATGAAAGCAACCTATACCCTTTATTTTCATCAAAGTATCCAATGGAGATACACTTCATACTTCGGTTTTCTAATTTAGTCCTCTTTTCCTTAGGAACTAAATCATAACATGTTGAGCCAAAAACCCTAAAATGATTTACCTTGGGTTTAAAACCGAACCAAGCTTCATAAGGAGTTTGTCCATCTAAAGTTGATGTAGGTGATCGATTTATGAGCTAAATTATGGTATGGATTGCTTCAGCCGAATATTTTGTGCTCAACCCTTTGAACTGCATCATAGGTCTTGCCATGCCCATGAGAGTTCTATTCATCCTTTAAGTAACTCCATTATGTTGTGGAGAATAGGAATTTGTTAGTTTCCTCTTAATTCCATTGTCTCGACAATAATCATTGAATTTAGTTGAAGTGAATTCTCCTCCATTATATGTTCTCAAAGATGCAATCTTTTCTCTAGTTTCGTTTTCAACCATGTGTTGAAAATTTACAAATTTTTCAAAAGCTTCAAACTTTGCCTTTAAAAATTACACCCATGTCATTCTAGTGTAGTCATCAATGAACAATATAAAGTATCGACATCCACCCAAATAAGATTCCATTGGTTCACATATATCACTGTGAATCAACTGCAAATGCTTTGTTGCTTGCCATGAGCTGGTTGGAAAAGCTTCTCGCTTTTGCTTACCAAAAATACAAGCTTCACACTTAGAACTTTCTCTCTTGAAATATGGAAAGCCCTTCACCAAATCTTGGGACTTAAGTTTCAAGAGACTATCAAAGTTTAAGTGACCAAATAAAAAATGCCCTAATCTGAATGAAGACATTTTGGAATTCGTTGTTGCTGCAACATCACGCTTTCTTGGGATAACTTTTCCTTTCATTCTTAGCAATTTTCCATCTTCATATCCTATCATTATTGTTTTCAAGTTATCCTTCTTTGACTTAACATTGACCAAAATATCTTGCATGATGATTTGATGTCCATCTTGTCACATTGTGACTAAGGATAACAATTTTTTCTTAAAAGTTGGTACATACCAAACATTTGAAATCCATTTTTCACCAATTCCAGGGAGAAAGACTTTCACTGAACATTTACCTTGAGGTATATGAGTTGTATCATCAAATAAATAGATGGGATTTAGTTGAACATATTTATAATTCCAAAAATAGTCTATGCGATAAATCATATGTTGAGTAGCCCCTGTGTCCAATATCCAATCATTTTCAAATGAATCTTCTTGTTGAACTACTGTGAAAACATATTCATATTGATCATTCTGGTAATCTTGATCCTCTGCATATTGAGATGATTATTGAGAATTTGAATTTGATGTATGCTTAAACTTTGGCAATTGATCATTGATTGTTAGACAATTTGATGCATAATGTCCCATCTTTAAACATCTCTTACATCTTACTTGACTGAAATTACAACCTCTTCTTGACTGTGCATTATTATTGGGAGGATTACTTTGAATTTTTTTTTATTAAAATTGATACGACCTCTAGCTTGACCACGACCTCTGCCACGACCTCGATTAGAAGGATGATTCTAAAAATTTCCAAAATTTTGTTTACCTCTTCCTTTAGAACTTTCAACTTTAGTGAAAAGAAGATCTTCTCCTGATTGTTTTTTTTTCCAAAGGATTTACTATGTTGAGCTAGTAATTCACTAAGTGAATCAAAGGTCACAAATGATAACTTATTAGTAATTTGAAATGTCTTAAGAAAATTCTTATAATATTGAGGCAAACCATTTATTACAATGTAGACCAAAAACCTGTCTTCAAGTTTAGGAAAACCGCCCTTGATGATTTCCTGATGAATGTTCTTAATCCTTGAAATGTATTCTAATACATCACCATTATCTGCTAATATTTGTTTAAGCAACTTCATCTGTAAATCAACTCTTTGAGATGCATCAGGAGTATCAAAAAGTTTCTTAAATTCATTCCAAGTAGACCATGCATCTTTGGAATTCTCAATGTGTACAAACATGTGTTTAGTTACAGAAGAGTGCAACAAAGCAAGTGATTTTTCATCTTTTGATTTCCATTTTGCTAAAGAAGTAGCATCGGTTGGCTTAGTTGGAGCAGTACCACCATCAGAAATATCATGCCATTATTCATTATAGATCAAAGTGTTATGCATGTGCCGACTCATATTTGTAATTCTTGGGTCCATCTAACTTATCTGATTCTGTGAATAGATTGATTAATTTAGACATGATGGTAGATTTCCTTATTGCAAAATTGTGATTTAATGATCACACCACCACACTGAATAATCCTCAAAACACCAAAAGAGAGACACAAGGAACCACAAGAGTACACAATCCACACAAAAAGAGCACTTTTAAGGGCTTGACATTGACCCTTTAAAAGTCTCGTTGAAAAAAGAGTTTGAGAGAGTATTGCACTAGACTCTTCTCAACTTCCAAGTTTGAAGACTACGATCGAATATTTCAAAATTTGACCCTTTTACAAGATTATGGCCTTTTACAAATAGAAAAATGTGCCCCCCCTTGAACTAGAAAATTCAAACAAAATATTTTTACACAAAAATGTCTCCCTTTAATCTAAACATCAAAATTAAATCCACTTATCACTCCACATCGTTATGTGAAAAAAATTTATATGTCACACGAAGAGTTAACAAATAAGATTTCTCTTTAACAAATAGTGCTATGAATTTCTAGTCTAGGATCCGGTCCACAATACAGTCCCTGATATGATCCACGATATGATCAACGATACAGACCTTGATATGATCCACGATTTTTGCAACACTTCTTTACTAAAAATCCGTTGCAGGATATTGCCGATCTACAATATATGTGCCTTTGCCTTTGAAGTAGTGCTTATTTCAGATCTTCAAAATGGGGTCAAAGTCAAGGGTTTCTGCAATTTTATACTTCGACTAAATGCAATGAATCCCTCAAAAGAATGCATGAGATGTTAAATCACATGGGATGCTAGATTGTTGGCATATTTCTGTGTGGAAAATCGTTGGATGGCAAATTTATTTGTGGTAGAACTCCAAATGGCGGATCTCTGTGTGGAGAATCTAGATGTATGGTCTTCTTCGCTGCAAATAGATGTTTGGTGAGATCTATGGACGAATTTAGGGAGAGTTGGATCGTAGGTGTGCTGGAATGGTTTGCAATGCTTGCATGTAATTCAATCCTTCTACTTAGACTTCACGATATGGACCACGAGACAGTCCACGATATGGTCTGCGATATAATACACCACTGCAACTTGGATTTGTGCGATTTCTGTACTAAGGAGAAGCAACACACATAGAAATTGCCCGAATCTACACCTCTAAATATGAAATTTCCAGATTTATAAACAAATCTGAACCAATGTTTACAAAATGAGCCCTCTTAATTAATTGAAAAAACAACAATGCATCTTAAGATAAAAAGAAATGCAGATTTATAATGGATTTGTTATGATCTTGAGATTTACAAGCTTAAATGTCGATAAATTTGCAGATTTAGAACTATAAATAGAAGAAATATCTCTAGAAATATAATCAACAATAAAATGAGAATTAGATATAAAATAAAATAAAATAAAACTGATTTGAAAAAATCTGCAACTAAAAAACTAAATTTTCCTTACTTTAAACAACATATTAGCTCAGTACCATTGCCCTTGAGTTTGAAGAGATCTAGGTTGATGTCAAGGAGTCTTCCTTGCTTCCTCAATCCATCACCAATTCTCTTCCATCACAACTTCATCATCGCTCTAATACCATGTTGACAAAGTGTCCTCAGACACATAATTTTATTAATCAGGAAAAATTGATAACAATCATAAGTGAGGACTCATAATATCCTTCTTAACCTCACTTGAAGAAGGAGCTTATTTATATATCTCAACTCTAAACTAAAATCTAGGAGAACAACCAATCACATAATCACAGGAGTATGATAGGTGTCATTTACATAGAAGTTAGGTGTCCTTATCCTAACAAACTAGAATAAACTAATTTCTAAAAATATTTAAACTAGAAAATACTTAGACTATAGAACTTTAGGATTATGAGGCTAACGATTTCAACCATTGGGTCCCATGGATGTTGCACTACCCCTTGCGACCACCTAGGCAGACTCGTCCCATACTCAAACTGAAGCTAAAAAAGCTACTCGATTCATTGAGCGGATCCAACACATCCGCCAAAAGGTTTAGGATATTTTGCAGAAGTCCAATGCCAAGTACAAGAAGCACCATGATCAACACCAGGTGCCACACAAGTTTCAAGTGAGAGATAAAGTTTGGTTGCACTTGTAGACAAAACGCCTTATAGGACCCCATCAAAATATTCTTCCACTCCACTATGGACATTATACCATCACCAAGGCTGTGGGTGACAATGATTTTGAGTTCAACATTCCCCCCTTCCTTAGCTTGCACCCATTGTTTAATGTGGACCTCCTTCGGCCATACTTTCCACAATTATTAGAAACCTCAGAGGTAGCAGAAAACTTGACACTGACAGAGCTCAACCCTGATTGCATGGAACATGCATCCACTTATTAGATTGTGGACACACATGTCAAGGGAACTTGTGAACAAAAGTTTCATCTTTATCATGTTGTCAAAGAAGGAAAACTCCTGCATGAAGGCAAGTGGCTCACCCGCGGCCAAATTCAACAGGAATTTCCTTATCTGATGGGAGAACTCAATGCAATGGAAACCATTGCTTCCTAAGGGGGCAGGATTTATCTAGGTGGATATCGGTGGCCACCCACCTATTCCAACTGGCTCACATACAAATGTCATCTTGGCAGTTTTTTTTCTAGCTTTTCGGGTCCTAAACTTCTGGATCCGTTTTAAGGCCCTAAACAACATTTTTTGGGCCCTCCATAGTCACAATATAATTGAAGTTAGAGTGTGATGGAATAATTTGTATTCCTTGGATAGAAATTTCCAATGGGATATCATGCGCCTAAAACGAAGATCGTATGCAAAAGTTACGACCTCAAGAATTTGATGTACCAACTTACCCCAATGGGGCCCACATGACTTTTGGCGCTTCATTTCCTAGGGTTAGGATTTTGGATGTCTAGGGTTTTGGTATTCATGTTTGATGTAAAAATTACTTTGGAGCCTCATTGTACTCATATTCTTTCAAATGAGTGAAACCGTCACATCTCTTCTCAGAGATAAGTCGTCACCATTCTAGCAATCATGTTTCAATCTGCATTTTACAATTTCAACATATTTCTTTATTGAATAGAAGCCAAGTTTTACTGCATATCTATTATTGTTCATTATATCTCTATGTTAATAATATAGATCTGTATTCATTTCATTATGCTCATAAAATCCGGATCAATGGGTTACTCTACAAGCTAGACAATCTCTATGTTCTTAAAGTTGAAATATTGTAGCTTATTAGAGAGGCTAGCTTATTAGAGAGCCTCACACATTCAAGGTTATAAGAAATTTTGGTGTTGGGAAGACGTTTTATAACTTACAAAGGTATGTGTATTGGCCCATAATGAAAAAATATGTAGCTCGGTATATTATAGGATGCATACTTTTTTATACCAATAAGCCTAGTAATAGAAATCAAGGTCTATACTACCCCTTATCTGTACCCACTCGACCTTAGGAAATAATTTCCATGGATTTTGTCGGTGGTTTTCCAACAACTAGGAAGGAACATGAATATTTATTTGTGGTAGTTGATTGGTTCAACAAGATGTGCATTCTTATGCCTTGTAAAAATACCATCAAAGGATATGAAGTAGCAAACATGTTCTTTGAATAGGTTCAGGTGCAATTTGGGATACCAAGGAGCATCATTTCAGACATGGATACCAGATTTCTTAGTGCCTTTTGGACTACACTTTGGGAGAATATGGACATGAAGTTGAACAGATATACAAAATTCCATCCAAAGACATACATGTATACAAAAGTAGTAAAGATGACTTTGGTTCAGATTTTGAGGGGTTGCAATCAAAAGAATCTGAATACATGGGATGAAAATTGGATCTATATTCACCACTCTTATAACATAGAAGTTCATAATTCTACTAGTAAGTCCCCTTTTGAAACTTGCTTTGGGTATTTTCCACCTTCACTCTTGGATGTTGTTTATGAACAACAAGGAGGAGTGAGGGAACACATCACAAGATAATCATTAAGATCAAATAAATTCATTAAAAAGATTAGACAAGTCCATTTGCAGGTACATGATATTTTGAAGAAGCAACAAGAAAAGTATAAGTCTAGGAATGATCAACACAAAACTGAGAAGTCGTTTAAAGTGGGAGACAAAGTTTGGTTACAACTGAAAAAGGAAAGACTACAAGTCCCTCATAATAAGGTCAAGTCTCTATGTTATGGCCCTTTTGAGGTATTGGAGAAGGTGGGAGATAACTCCTATAGACTCAGTCTACCCCCATACATGTGCATTTACCCAGTAGTGAATGTGAACAATTTGAAACTCTACGAGCCTTTCATGTTGGATCAGGAAGAGAAATAGTTCCTAGATACCATAGAGGTATTAGCACTATATGCTCAAGTAGATCTAGTAGAGAACATAGTTTTGCAGAGGAAGTCTAGAACTACAAGACATGGGTAGCTTGACCTTTGGTAGATTAGGTTGAAAGGACAACTTTCGGGAAAATAAAAATGGTACTCCAAAAATAAGGTAGAGGAAAAATTTCCTCACCCCATTCAATAAATATTTTTGGGACAAAAATCCTCTCTATATGGGGAGGTATGGTCTATATTGTATCATCATACAATTTTCAATCTATCTCAGTACTTTATGGGTGGAAAACATTAGAGGAATCAACTTGCAGGGCCATTTTAATAACACGCCCCATTTTGGAAAATTCGGGTCCAAAACCTTCTAGATCCATTTTGAGGCATTGAACAACATTTTTTGGGGTTACCATGTCTAGAACATGTGTCCACACCCTCGACAATGTTCTACACTTCAATACCTTTCCAACAGTGAGTAAAACACCTCTATTGGAGATTGTATGTGAAAGTTATGCCTCTCGCAAGTTGACCTATGTTGTTGAACACCATAGTATGTGTGGATTCCATGTTATCCCCCATTACTCATGCATTTGAGGCTAGACACATGTGTAATTTCAAGTATATTATAGAGGGTCTAAAACCCTAACATTAATTGAGGGTTGAGACATGCAAAAACCCTAACCCTAGATGACTATCAGGCTATGTTAAATACGAACCGCTAGGGGCAGAAGGGATTCCATTATTTATCAGTGTATTTGTTCCATAGTTGAGCAGAGAATCTAGTAGTGGTAATTTGAGAGTAACAGAGGAGGAAAAGATTTCGTAGTAGGCATACAGGCCACAATGTCAAAGGAAACTCCAAAGTTAGTGCCTCTTTCTTTGTATCTACATTTCCATAACTGAATAAAAGAGAGTAGAGCATAGGGATTGCCTTCTAGATAGGTTTTCTCCTGCATTGGTTTTCCTAGGATATACCTTGTATTAATTTGTGTGTGGATGGTGTGTTCTTTGGCTCATTGTTTTTCATTTTTTTCATTTAGTTATTTCATAATTTTAAGCAATGAGCTAGTAATCAATAATCTTGGATCTAAGAAAGTAATTTTCATAATCTAATATTTCAAAATATTATAATATCTGTTGTGGTGAATTGTTCCAATGGAATATCCATAACAGTTTACAGATCTTTAGGCATAAGAAATGTGTGCAAAGAAAAGTTGTAGATATGTTAAATATACCTTATGTTAATGCATCCATTGTTTTACAACATAGTTCATTAGGTTATGCAAGTTACATTGAACAATATGCTAGAGATGATGATTTTAAGGATATTTATGATACACTAATCCATGGTACTAAAGTAGAAGAATTATATTATCATGTACATGGAAAATTGCTATATCATCTTGTTAAATTGTGTATTCCATGAGATGAAAGAGTAAATGTAAGCAAACAAGCATATACTTCTCTCATTTCTAGTCATTTTGGTGTATGAAAAATAGTAGTTCAGTTACAATGTGATTGTTATTGGCCTCAGATGTATGAAATTCTATCCAGATATGTAAAATGATGTGTCATGTGTGCCACTAGAAAACCAAGTAATAGAAAATTGGGTTTGTATATGCCACTTGTTGTACCTTCTTGTCGATGGGAAAGTGTGTCTATGGATTTTTTGGGGGGTTTGCCTATGTCTAGGAAAGGTCATGATTATATATATGTTTTTGTGGATATATTTAGAAAAATATGTGTTTTAGTGCCTTGTAAGAAACCCGTGACAAAAGAAGGGACTACACATTTGTTGTTCCAACATGTTTGGGTTCATTTTGGTTCACCCACATCCATTGTATCTCATTGAGACTCCAAGTTTATTGAAAAATTTTGGTCAACGTTGTGGGGGTTAATGGACACTAAGATTTAGAAGAGCATTGCTTTTCATCCACAAACCAATGGAAAAATGTATGTGGTAAATATGACAGTGATACACTTGCTTCAAGGGTATTGTAACAAGTGTCCTGTGATTTGGGATGAACAGTTGTATTATGTACAACATGCCTATAATCGTTCCATATATTCTTCTACACAAAGGACTCCTTTTGAGACATGTTTTGGATATTTTTCAAAGTCTCCTTTGGACTTCACTCTTGGGAAAGATACAGTGGAAGAAAAACATAATGATCTACACAAAACCAAGAATTTCATCCAGAAGATCCAATTGGTTCATCAAGATATACAAGAATAGTTAGATAAGAGACACGCCAAGTACAAGGCTAGGCATGACAAGCATCAGGTTGATCATCACTTCCAAGTTGGTGATCAAGTTTGGCTATATATTAACAAAAAATGCCTTAAAGGTGAAGGTAAAAATATCAAGCCAATCAATTATGTTTTGTTTAAAACTTTGGAAAATATTGGTGACAATTCTTTTTGGTTGGAGTTACCTTGATATATGCAAGTATATTCCATGTTTAATGTTGAAAAATTGAAACTATATGAGCCTCCTATGATCATGGATCAAGGTGAGAATGTTCAAGTTCCTTCTATTGATGATGTAGAGTACCTTCATGTGGTTCTAAAAGGAATGCATCCAATTAAAGCATGATGGATGGAAATAAAAAAAGTGAGGGAGTTGTACCCTCACTTATTTTCTGAATAAATCCATACTTTTGGTGGTCCAAAATATTCTTGGTGGGGAGGAGTGATCCAGGAGGAACCTCATTGATCCAATAGGCCTCAATCTTTGGAAAAAATCATTGCCTAGATTGCTTCTAAAACAAATTTGGAAGCATCTACATTTTGATCATATTCTTCCATTGTTGTTAATATGAGTTGTATCAATTTGTTGTTTTAAAAAATACTCACTCACATTGGTGGCACATCTCTTGGTCTCTCAATAATCAATGTGGAGGTTAATTTTATTTTAAAAAGATTTGAAAGATATATTCTTTAAAAACTTTCAAGATATGTTTCTATTCTCATATGGTATGTGAGATATCATTTCCAAGAAAGGAAAAAGAATAAAGGAGGGTACATTTGGAGGGATTTTCAACCTTACCTCCATGGAAAAGTGATAGCACATTAGCCATTATACCATGCACTTGGGAAATAATATAAAGGAGAGAAGGAGAAGAGAAGAAGACCCTTTATTGGGATAATAATGTTAGAAAAAACAGGGTAGCGGAGCAATAAAATAATAAAACATAGAAGATACACAATATAATAGAGACATAGATATAAATGGTTCACCCAGTGTGGGCTACGTCCACCAGATAAATTTCCAGGTCCTTCCTTTTTATTATCTAGAAAAATGAAGGGATACAAACTACATCACACCCGCTATAAATTCCTCTTCTTTCTCTCACAGTCTCCTCTCTCATAATACAATATTCAAAATAATACACAGCCGCAATACAATTCCCTCATAAAAGAGGGTTTCCTTCTAGGGAAAAAAACCCTAACATAACTTCTATCGTCATATCTATGACCTTATAATGAATGTTCCAGATTTACTATGAAATTACAATATACATTTACAAGGCAATTTTTCCTTCGGGGACTTCACCCCCGAACCCCCAGCCAGGGGGATGAGCCCCCCGAATGCCACAGGGGGGGAAATCCCCCTCTGCAACCCCCCTTCCCCCCGCTTGGAGGGGTGTACAATCTTCATGGGGTATAAACACGTCTGAAAACAAAGACCTCTTAATCAAAAAGATAATCAAGCTCCACAACCAACAAATAAGCAAGCCTATGTACATTTTATTGTAGGAAGAAGCCACTGATATATTCCTAGAGAATGTCATTATGTAATTATGTACTTGCATCATTTTTAATTGATTGGATAGTCATGTAAAGTAGACCTAGAGATGTATCCCAAATGGGTGAACTCTGTTATCAAATTGTTGTATTGATTGTGTTATTTTTAGTTTTTTTTTTTTAAATTTCAGTCTTTAAATTTCGATCTTTAATGAATTAAGCCAATTTTAAATACAATTGTGAGAAGTTGAGAAGCAAATTAATATAATAATGAATTCTTTATCACTAAATTTCATATCAACCCCATATACAATGCCAAAGTAACAATGTTATCAAATGTATAAGGGTTTATATTGTTGGATTACTGAGAGGGGGGTGAATCAATAATAGAGCAATTTAATCCTTTTTAACCATATAATCCAAGTGTTATATCAATGTAGCATTATCATCCAATAACTGCAGAGTAAATAAGCGATGAGCAAATGAACAATCATACACATACACAGTACACTAGTGTTTTACGTGGAAACCCAAAGCGAGAGAAAACCACATAATGCTTTTTCTTATATGTCTTGAAGAATTACATTCATTGGAAGCACCAACTTCCTTTGTTTTCCATCTGCAACTGGAAGGAGGATCCAACCCCCTTGTTTCTCAGGCTACAACCTGAGGGAATCTCCAACTCCCCTATTCTTTAGCTACAACTAGAAGGATGCTATAACCCCCTATGTTCTCCGGCTACAACCGGAAGGTGGCTACAACCACTTGTCCTTGCCCCGTTCAACCGCCCTAAAGTAGAAGTAGAATGATGGAACCACTGTCACACTATCACTGTGAGATATACCATTGTAAAACTATACCAATAAACTTGAACCATGCATCAACATGTACCTCAACTTGTAATCAACCTGTACCATAGACAAGTGCATCAACCATGCACCAACCTGTGCCAAACAACCTGTAATCAACTTGTACCATAAACAATTGCATCCAACCATGTGCCAAGAATGTGTCAACTATGCATCAACTATGATTTATCAATATGTACCAACATCATCAACTATACACCTCATGTATGTGCAAACTCATCAACTACTTCTCTCAACCATGTACCCAACATGTGCCTCAACCAAAATACCTCATCAATTTCATCATCCAAATATGATTTGTAACTCTGTAATAGACCTAGTGTATATGATCACATACCTACAAACCTTCCTTAACTTTCACAACAAGAGACTATCATTTTCATCAAACTTTTATTTAGTCTCACATGACTAGTTTGGTATTAGTCAACAACCTTAACTTGAAACAATCATAGCTATGTACCTATAATGAATAAAGATATGAAAATAGTACACAATTTTCTTCAATTTGTTTTATGCAATTCCTCCAGGTGTCACTACTTGGAACCTCTCAGAAAAGGAGTTATAGAAAAAATGGCATACCTTGCTGAATTCTGGCTTATTCTAGAGAGAGACCCTGTAGAGAGTGCCCCGCATAGAATGTTTGTTGAATCAATCTAAAAATATTACACGTAATCCTAAATAATGTACTCTAACCACCACATTTGGTCTTAGTGAATTTGGATCTGTTAGGAATAATTTATGATGTTTTTACTCGAAACACTTGTTTTAGACTAGTTTCAGGACTAGCCACAAACCCTATTTTCCACGGAGTGTAACTCCAAAAATACAACGACCCACAATCTGAAATTTTTACCACAGATACTTGGATATGTTTCCTCAATGGAATTTCAATTTCATGGTCTGAATCATTCTATAAAAAAATTTATTACAAAAATGGTGAGATGACCTGTAAATAACATACCTTAGAAAGCATCATCAAAAGAATTTATCCTCCCTTGAATTATAGCCTTATTTTCTTCACCTTCCCTCTGGAATTTGGCTTAGATATCCCTTGGTTACCTCAGTCACCTATAGATATTAAATATTCTCAAGTGTGATATAAAATGAGAGATCCTTGCCTCTTATTTATGCTCTCCAAGTAGCTTCCTTAGAAGCATCTTCTAGGTCACTTTACCCACTTTCCTTAGTTTAGGGTTAACCCACTTCTAATTTCTCCATTAAATTTATCATTTAAATAATTTATTTTGTATTCAATTTGAATTTTAGTACACTCATCACTTCACTTTATTATTTACCTTCTAAAATCTCTTAAACCAGTTTGACTACTTTGACCTTTTGGGGCTTCCAGATGACATATGAGGGTTCTCCAACTTCGTAAGTCCATAACTCTCAAACCGTGATGAGTTATGTGATGTTACGCATACCAAAAGAAATGGAATGACATGTAATATCCATCTATAATATTATTACCTGAAAATGTATCAAAACCCACACCATTATCCATCAAACAAACTTGGGTCCATTACCCAAACCTGGGTTCTCCAACTTCTCATGGCCATAACTCTTTAACCATGAGGAGTTATGTGACGTTCCACATACCACTGGAAATGGAATGACATTTAATATACATATAGAATAGTATTACCTTCAAATATATTAAAACTCATACCATTATACATGAAACAGCCTTGGGTCCATTACCCAAACCTTTGTGCTATCGAAATTCGCTATCGGACTTTCTTCAGGGGTTGACATCAATGACAACCAATATTAATCAACAATATCCCCCTTTGGCATTGATGGAAACACTCTGATGTAATACTGAAATCATGTCATGCACTACTGAAGTCATATCACTCATGGTTCCCCTGGAACTATGCCCCTATCCTCTGCATCTCTGTGACCATTTTTCCCCCTGGAGTCATGCCTCTATCCTATGCATCTCTGTGACCATTTCTCCCCCTCAATTCATGGATCCATCCTCTGCATATGATAAATATATTCCCCTTTTTCATCAATGGAAAAGGTATCTTTCCATCTGGGGCTTCCCCCCATAACTGAACTGTTTGATCTCCCAACCTGAACTGTCCTCTTTATGGTGATTCCTTGTGTACATATAAGACATATAAGATAAGCATTCAAAATCATTCATTTTGGAGTAGAAATTACTCTAAGTCTCTGACGAAGATACTCAAAGGCTTCCCGTGGAAGTGGTTTTGTAAAGATGTCTATCACTTGTTCTTTTGTGCCCACATACTCAACTCCGATGTTCTTTTCTGCAACCTGTTCCCATAGAAAGTGATACTTGATTGGAATGTGCTTCATCTTGGAGTGAATCACCAGGTTCTTTGAGATATTGATGGTTCTTGTATTATCACAATATATTGGAATGGGATCATCATACTCAACCTGTATATCTGTCAGAGTCTGTTTCATCCAAAGAACGTGTGTACAACATGTTGTTGCTACAATATACTCTACCTCGATTGTAGATAGAGATATTGATGATTATTTCTTGCTTAGTCATGATACTAAACACTCACCCAAGTAGAATGTTTCTCCACTGGTGCTTCATCAGTCATCAATACAACCTAACCAATCTACATCTGTGTATCCAATAAGAGATATATCCTTTCCTTTTGGATACCATAATCCAAACTCTTTTGTTCCTTTGAGATATCTGAAAATCCTCTTCACTGCTAACACAGGTGATTCCTTTGGAGCTGCTTGAAATCATGCCACATGTCCAACTGCCTGCATTACATCTGGTCTGGATGTTGTCACATATAGTAGGCTACTAATCATTGACTCGTATTTCCTTTGATCTGTAGACTTTGAATCATCATATTTTCTTAACTTGCAACTAGTTTGCATGGGAGTGATAACTGGTTTGCAATCTTCCATTCCAAACCTCTTTAGCATTTCTCTGATATACTTGGTTTGAGAAATAAAAATTCCTTGGTTGCTTTGATGTATCTGAATTCCCAGAAAGAACGATAGTTCTCCAAGTAATGGAATTTCAAATTCATTCTGCATATCCTTTGCAAATTTCTGGCTTAACCTGTCATCATCACCACCAAAAATAATATCATCAACATAAACTTCAGCTAATAAAATACTATCTTGACTTACCTTGATGTAGAGGTTGCTATCTGCACTTCCTTTTCTGAACCCTGCCTGTTGTAGATATCTATCCAATCTAGATTACCATGCTCTAGGAACCTGTTTTAGGCCATACAAGGCCTTCTTTAATTTACACACATAATATGCATTGCATGACAATTGAAATCCTTTTGGTTTTTCAATGTAGACTTCTTCTTCAAGTTCCCCATTCAGAAAAGCTAATTTTACGTCCATCTGATACACTTTAATATTTTTGGAGCATGCATATGCTAAAAGCAATCAGATTGCTTCCATTCTGGAAACTAAGGAAAATGTCTCTTCAAAGTCAATTCCTTCAACCTGTGCATATCCTTTACATACCAATCTAGCTTTGTTCCTTATAACATGTCCATCTTCATTCAATTTATTCCTGTATACCCACTTTGTGTCGATCACATTCTTATCCTTTGGTCTTGGAACCAATTCCCAAGTTTCATTTTTCTTTATTTGATCCAATTCTTCATCCATGGCCTTGTTCCAAAATTCATCCTTGCTGGCCTCTTCAAAACAGGTTGGTTCAATCGTAGATGTGAGTGCTAGGTGTGTTTGTTCTAGTGGATGGATTCTTCTTCTAGTCTCCACTCCTACGTCTTTGTTTCTGATAACCTGATCTGAAGGATGATTCTTTTGTACTCATCTGCTAGGTGGTTTTGGAGTTACTTGCTGAACTTTCTCTTCTGTTTCTGTCAGATCCTCTTTGTCTTCCCCTTCTTTTTCATCTTTTGTTTCTTCTTCGTAAAGTTGTTCCATTGATTCATTTTCTTCTTCCTTTAATTCTTGTCTACCTGTTTCATCAATTGTTACGTTGATGCTTTCCACCACTTTGTTCAATCTCAGGTTGTAACACTTGTATGTTTTTCTTGTACGTGAGTAACCAACAAGTACTCTTTTTTCCACATGAGAGTAAAACTTTCCCATTCTTCCTTCTTCTCTTTTGATGTAGCATTTGCTTGCATCTTCTTTACATTTGTTGGTCTTCCTTTCCATATCTCGTAAGGATTTTTGTCAGTGTTGTTTCTAAGCATTACTCGGTTTTGAATGTGAATTGGTGTATGCATTGCTCGTGTCCAAAAAATATCTATCAATTTGGAATCCATTAGCATTGTTCGAGCCATTTCATGTACTGTCATGTTCTTTCTTTCAACAACTCCATTCTATTGAGGTGTCCTCGCAACGAAGAATTGCCTTTTTATTCCATGACTGTTGTAGCAGTCCATAAATTTCTTTGAAGTGAACTCTCTTCCATTATCATATCTCAAGCATTTGATTTTTGAATCCATTTCATTTTCAACCATTTCCTTGTAGATCTTGAAGTTTTCAAAAGATTATGACTTATTCTTGAGAAAACAAACTACGATCATTCTTGTATAATCATCAACTAATAACATAAAGTATTTCTCACCTTTTAAGCCCTTTGTTGTAGTTGGTCCAATTAGATCAGTATGCACAATTTCCAGTGGTCTTGTCATTGAATATTCCTTTGATTTGAACATGGTCTTTGTTTGCTTTCCTTGTTGACAATGCTTGCATAAAGTGTTGGTTGGTTTTGTGGGGCATTTTTCTGACTGCTTCTCTTTTTTTGACTTTGACAAGGTTATCAAAATGTATGTGACTCATTCTATTGTGCCATAGCCAACTTTCATCTTCCTTTCCTAGACAACACTTTTCATTTCCAATTTCACTTAACACATATATGTTGCTTGAAATTCTCGCAGTTGTAGCAATCAATTTTCCTGAACCTTATTTTCTTATCTCTCACTTTTTTGAATCGAAAGTAACTTTAAGACCTTGGTCACACATTTGACTCACGCTTAGAATATTATGTTTCATATCTTCTACTAGTAGAACATTTTTTGCCTTTGTATTCTTGTTCCCAATTCTAACTGTTCCTTTTCCAATGATTTTGGCTGAATCATCATTTCCGAAGGAGACTGGTCCATCTCTTTCCTTTCGTAATGTAAGAAAATTGTCTCTATCACCTATCATATGGTTTGAACACCCACTGTCAACATACCAACCACGTTTCTTCTTCTTAGCTTGTAGAGCGAGTGTGCATTCTTCATTGCTATATTAATCATGTTTTCTTATCCATGTCCTTTTCTGAGGTTCCTGTCTGTGACTGTTGTTATTCTGTTGTGGTTCTCTAGGAGGGATTGTCATTCTGCAATATTTGGCCATGTGTCCAAAATTGTTACATTTGTAACATTCCACTTCAGTGCTCAAAGATTCAAACTTGTTGTAACTTATTCTCTATGTTTCACTAGGCCTTCTTGGATAACCCCTTTGTGTATGACTTTCAAAGTTGTTTTTGTTCATGTTGCTAGCTCTGCAATTCACAGCTTTATGTCCAAAATTATTACATGGATAACATAAACCAAAAAATATAGTTTGATACCTGGGAGTTGAAGATATTCTGAAAGGAGGTACTCTTATGAATTCTTCTTCTTCCTGAGGCCTATCTGTCAGTTGTTGATTCTGAAATATGAATCTTCTCAGTGGAGGAGTGTCCCTGTAATCTTCCTTGTAGATCTTCCTATCCCCCTTGATTGTTTCTGCAAAACTTTTTGGATATTTTTTGCCTTTTGTATTCTTGTTCCAAAACTTTTGAGTTGTTCTTCGTAATTTTCTTTTGAAGATCCTTTCTTAATGTGACAATCTCTACTTCCAAATTTCCAATGATCTTGTCTTTTTCTTCTAGTTGCTCTTTGAGTTCTTCTTCAATTCTTTTATCTTCTTCTATTTGAACCTTCAAATTTGTGATCATTTGTTCTAGTTCTTGAGTGTCTTCTTTCTTGTCTAATTTTGCTTGTAGTTTCTTGTTGTTCTTCTTTTCTCTTCTGATAACTTCTATGGCACGCATTAATTCCTCTCGGTAGTCAACTTCTGCCTCTTTAATTTCTTCTTCGACTTCTTCATATTCTTCTTCGTCTTCTTTATATTCTTCTTTGGAGTCTTCTTTATCAGAGTCTTCTAATTCCATGAATAGAACTCTTTATGTCTCACTGTCACTGACTTCATCTTCATCTGATGATGAGATGTCTTCTTTGGTGCATAAGTTTTTCTTGAAAACATTCTTTGTGGTTCTTTTGCCTTTATATGTTTGTTTTCCTTTTGAGTAACCTTCATCATTTCTCTTTTTCTTATAAGGACATGTGTTAGAAAAATGACCAATACCATCACAATTAAAACAAATTAAAGGAAGCTTACCTCTATACCTATTGTCAGTTCCCTTGTTCATTCTTTTGACAAAGTTGGCCGCTTCTTCATCATCTTCTGAGACATCACTGTTGTTGTTATGTTCTTCTTTTTTCCTTCCCTTTTGCTTTGAATTTTTGGATGCTTCTTTTATATATGGATCTTCCTGTTTAGATCTCATTTCATATGCTGTGAAGATTCCATGTAATTCGTCCATGCTTATTGAGTTTAGATCTGATCTTTCTTCTAGTGCCAATATCTTAGGGTCAAATCTCATAGGAAGAGATCTTAGTACTTTTTGAACAATTACAGATTCTTTGATTTCTTCTCCCAATCCTATGATTGCATTTACTGTTTCATCAACTCGTAAAAAGTAAGATGCAATATTCTTATCTTCCTTCATCTTAAGTTGTTCGAACTGACCTCTGTAAGTTTGAAGCTTTGTTGCTTTGAATTTTGAATCTCCTTATAAATATTTTGAAGTTTGTCTAAGATCTCTTTAGTGGATTTACAATGTGCAACTTTGGTGAATATCATTTCAGTAAGACCATTCAGAAGTGAATTTTTGGCTTTGGAATTATTCTGATCGAGTTTCACTGCTTTGTCATTTGTTGGCAGAACTGTTGGAGTTGTGTATCCATCTTCAATTGATTGCCAAATTTCAAATCCATGTGCTTGTATACATGTTTTCATCCTTATGCTCCAAAATGCATACTTATGTCCATTGAACTATGGTATTCCATTTGGATACAAGTTGTTTCTCTCCATGATCTACCTTTCAGTGGTTAAACTGATTTTTGAAGGAACCTTCTCTGATACCAATTGTTGGATTACTGAGAGGGGGGGTGAATCAATAATAGAGCAATTTAATCATTTTTAACCATATAATCCAAGTGTTATATCAATGTAGCATTATCATCCAATAACTGCAGAGTAAATAAGCAATGAACAAATGAACAATCATACACATACACAATACACCAGTGTTTTACATGGAAACCCAAAGCGGGAGAAAACCACAGAATTTTTTTTCTTACATGTCTTGAAGAATTACATTCATTGGAAGAATGAAATTCCTTTGTTTTCCAGCTGCAACTGGAAGGAGGCTCCAACCCCCTTGTTTCTCAGGCTACAACCTGAGGGAATCTCCAACTCCCCTATTCTATGGCTACAACCAGAAGGAGGCTACAACCCCCTATGTTCTTCGGCTACAACCGGAATGTGGCTACAACCACCTGTTCTTGCCCCATCCAACCTCCCTGAAGTAGAAGTAGAATGATGGAACCACTGTCACACTATCACTGTGAGATATATCGTTGTAAATCTATACCAATAAACTTGAACCATGCATCAACCATGCATCAACCTGTACCTCAACCTATACCATAAACAAGTGCATCAACCATGCACCAACCTGTACCAAACAACTTGTAATCAACCTGTACCATAAACAAGTGCATCCAACCACGTACAAAGTATGTACCAATCATGTGTCAACTACTCATCAACTATTACTCATCAATATGTATGCACATCATCAACTATACACCTCATGTATGTGCCAACTCATCAACTACTTGTCTCAACCATGTACCCAACATGTACCTCAACCAAAATCCCTCATCAATTTCATCAACCAAATATGATTTGTAAATATGTAATAGACCTGGTGTATATGATCACATACCTGCAAACCTTCCTTAGCTTTCACAACAAGAGACTAGCATTTTCATCAAACTTTTCTTTAGTCTCACATGACTAGTTTGGGATTAGTCAACAACCCTAACTTGAAATAATCATAACTATGTACCTGTAATGAATAAAGATCTTAAAATAGTACACAATGTTCTTCAGTTTGTTTTATGCAATTTCTCCAGGTGTCACTACTTGGAACCTCTCAGAAAATGAGTTATAGAAAAAATGACATACCTTGTTGAATTCTGACTTATTCTAGAGAGCGACCTTGTAGAGCATGCCCTGCACAGAGTATTTGTTGAATCGATCTGAAAATGTTACAAAGAATACTACAGACTTTAATATAACTAATACATTTTGTCTTACTGAATTTGGATCTGTTATGAATAATTTAGGACGTTTTTACCTGAAACACATGTTTTAGACTAGTTTTAGGACTAGCCACAAACCCTATTTTCCACGGCATGCAAATCCAAAAATACGACCCACAAGATGAAATTTTTACCATAGATACTTGGATATGTTTCCTCAATGGCCTATCAATTTCATGGTCTGAATCATTCTAGAAAAAAAATTATTGTGAAAATGGTGAGATGACCTATAAATAACATACCTTAGAAAGAATCATCAAAAGAATTTCTTCTCCCTTGAATTCTGGCCTTCTTTTCTTCACCTTACCTCTGAAATTAGTCTTAGATATCCTTTGGTTACCTCATTCACCTATAAATATTCAATATTCTCAAGTGTGATATAAAATGAGAGAGCCTTGCCTCTTATTAATACTCTCCAAGTAGCTTCCTTAGAAGCATCTTCTAGGTCACGTTGCCCACTTTCCTTATTTTAGGGTTAACCCACTTCTAATTTCTCCATTAAATTTATTATTTAAATAATTTATTTTGTATTCAATTTGAATTATTGTACACTCATCACTTCACTTTATTATTTACCTTCTAAAATCTCTTAAACCACTTTGACTACTTTGATCTTTTGGGGCTTCTAGATGACATATGAGGGTCCTCCAACTTCATAAGGCCATAACTCTCAAACCGTGAGGAGTTATGTGACGTTCCACATACCAACAGAAATGAAATGACATGTAATATCCATATAGAATAGTCCTACCTTCAAAAATATCAAAACTCATACCATTATCCATCAAACAAACTTGGGTCCATTACCCAAACCCGGGTTCTCCAACTTCTCATGGCCATAACTCTCTAACCGTGGGGAGTTATGTGACGTTCCACATACCATCGGAGATGGAATGACATGTAATATACATATAGAATAGTATTACCTTCACATATATTAAAATTCATACCATTATACATGAAACGGACTTGGATCCATTACCGAAACCTTTGTGCTACCGGAATTCACTACCGGACTTTCTTCAAGGGTTGACATCAATGAAAACCAACCTTAATCAACATATATGTTCCAAAAAAAAACAATGTTCTCATATGTCAATTTGATTTATATTATTATTTAAAAGGAATATGCATATCATAAAAATTCTATTACTTAAATATGTGTTAAATCATGTTTAGCACCATTAAATATTATAACTATAAGTTTACAAGCATGGTAAGGCAAGACAAATCATAAGATTTGAAAGCCATAAATTTTTATGCATGGAGTGGATCATTGTAGAATGTGGAGGGTCATCATTATTGGATTCTTTGGGCCACCTTAGATAATTGGGAGGCTTAGTTATGGAACATGGAGGTTGTAATGAGATAAGTTCAACAAATCTTCTAACTTCACAAGGTATACAAAGTGGTCTACAAAGTATGAGTTGAAAAGAAATGTGTTATAAGGATCAAGAACTCATTCAATTGTTTAGATTATATTATGAACCATGTCACAAACATATGGGAATTGGACTATTCATTGTCATTACTGGGAAATGTAGATTCATTTTCATGAATAAAACATATGCCTTAGTCTTTTTATAGACTCACTTTGACTATCTATATATTGAGACTAGAGAGTAGATATATTTTTTCTAATATTTATCATTCATGGATCCAAAATGGATCCATGAGAACATATTCCACATGGAGAAGACAGGTCAAGAAATTCTACCAAATTTGTTGAGCATGCTTGTAAAAGCCACGATGAGAATATTAATAATCTTTTATTAAGTTGTGGATAAAATCCCTTGGAAAGGACCTTCATAAAAGGCTTGAAGAAACACAACTTCAATAGTCCTTGATGATGGGTGGAGTGTCCACTCGAAACATTGGAAATTTCAAAACTTCCTCCACACTTTATATCCATAAGTATGAAGCAACATAATGATAAAATGTGAAAACCTACACACTCTAATAATTGATAGAGTTTAGAAGGAAGGTGGAGGTTGAAGCCACAAAAAAAGTAAGCCCTGCCCTTGACCCATTGTAAAAAGCATAAGGCGAAGGAGGTGGACGTCCAAGACTTGGAAAAAGGTGGAGGTAAATCCTTCCACCTTCCACTCCATTTTAAATCCAAAGGTTTACCTCCACGTTAACATGAAATCCATTCCCCAAGTGCCCTAAATTTCATAATTTTAGGAGAACAAATAATTGCAAGTTGATGAAGTGAGATCCCTTCACTTGCTAGAAGTAAAAATTTAGATTACTAGTAAAATATAGAAGTGAATTCATTGGCTCTAAAAACGAAATTCTTTATTCATGAATTTAAGATATCGATTCATATGGTAGTAAAGGAAAAAAGGGATAGAATGGAATTTATTTAGCTGGAAAGAGAAATTGTTTTTCTCCTTTCTAATTTTCTAAAGAAGGAGGGTTCTAGAAATAAAGAATACATTTTCTCATGCACCAGTTGATGAAATTGATTGGTCCCCCAATAAAATTTCTAAAGGGAAATCAACCCAATAGTTAAGGAATTCCACATTCCTATAGTAAAATTATTAAAAGGATGTTGATTCTAAGAAATCCATTAGAAACAAAGAAATCAACACAAACATCTTGATAAAAATCAATTTCCATAGCAAAGACAAAATTGAATCAGGGGAGATGAAGTTGAAATTGCCATGAAGAATAGATTTATCTAAGAAAAGTATTCTTCAATTTCCTAGTGGCATGGTCTTTTTTGGTCTTCAAAAAAAAGAGAAATCAACTTTTCCTTTCTCTCATAGTCTAGAGAAATATTGTTGTGTTGAGAGAGAAGGAAATTCCATATAGCAAATTATCAAAACTATTGGTCTCCACTAAAGTTTCTAATGGAAAATTTATTTAGTGGCTAAAGAGATCGACTTCAAAGTTGAGAAAAAATTAAGACCATTGTTGAGGACTCAACACACCCTCAAAATTTCTAAAATTTCAGGGTACCACTTTTCTTTGAATTCATCCTTACACTATGATTTTAACATGATCATGATCGAGTTTTGAGATATTTTCTTTTGTTTCCCCACCTTGGATAAGTCTCGAGCTTAATACAAATTACCATTAGAATAGAAAGAAGTCTAGACAATGTAAGTGACGATTTAAGGTCTTCAACACTTAGTATTCTCAAGACCATCCATTTTTCCTACAGTGTCTGAATTTCCCCCGATGCCCGACAAAAAATTCTCAAGAGACGTTGATAAAAGTCGGGGATCAACCATGCTGAAATCCACATAGCGCCACTAAAAAATTGTGAAAGGAATGTGTTGATGTCGATGTTCATCAGCCATTGAAACACTGCACCGAACATAGAAAAAAATTAGCTTGATACAAGCCAAGTGACGACGTCGATATATGATTCTTACTCAAAATCATGACCGCTCGATTTTAACAAGAAAACTAACTTAATTATTGATTCCTTAGGTTTAATTTCACCTGATACCAATGCAAGGTAAGCCATGTCAGGGCTCACCACATCAACATCAACATGTTTTTCAATGTGTGGTTATCCATACATCCTTCCCAACAATCATGTCATCACGTTACCCACCATTGGCCACGTCAGTAAAGTCGCACCCGCTATGCCATGATACTGCCACATCATCCAGCCACGTCATCACAAGTGACTCACTAGTTTTCTGAGGAAATAAGAAAACATTATTAAAGATATTAAAGGAATAAAATGAGATAGTGGATTCACCGATGATCATGTTACATCAGTTGCCGGTTATTCACACGTACATTTATGAAATTATGATAACCCTTAGAAGCTTCCTAGTTTGTTGATGACCGACAACTTGTTGACGTCGTTGAACCAAAACCCAAGAGCTTTCTTTTCAAAGCATGAATGAGGCACTGATGGATGGTAGCACATCGATGTCGGCATACTAACAACCCATCATCGCTCGATGAATCACAAGAATGAAAAATCATTGATAGATGATTTTGGTAGAGTGAACTATGATCTTAACCATTCACATTGTCCCACATTTGATCTAGACCATCCATATTCTATGAAAGGGATTTGAATTCCTTGTGTTTTAATTCAGGACAACATCTTATGTCATGCATACATAACCTATCCGAGTAGGCCACATCCACCAAGGGAATCCATGAACTTTACTTTGAGCACCACCTCAACATCTCAAAAAATTTGTCACATGTGAACATAAATTCTAACACTCAGCTTTGTCAGGATGGGTGATCAAATGATTGAGATAATTCCTTCAATCCATAAACCATAGCATCTCCCTGACCCCTGATCTCAATAGTGTTTGTGCAAAAATTTATCATTGTTCAAAACTGTTGATCGACCAAGTTAATGTTCTCTTGCGCCATCACTCGATGTAGTACATTAACTTCATGGGCATGGTGTTCATGATGAATTTAATTCCCCAAATATCCACAGGGATTTTTTTGTACTCGAGGATGTGAATTTAGATGGGACAGATGGGAATAAGTTATTTGAATCCAGTTTTGCTCATTCGCCTTATCATTATTTCCATAAAGTGCTAGATATTACCGTGCAACAAGAGCTTTGTGTATAACCAAGTTTCACGCTTGTTGCAAGATGAATTATTGTGAAAATTTTATTATTCTTTTGGGACCAGTAAGTGTCAAAAGAATAAAACCCCAACTTTACGTAGGTATTGTGGTTTTTTTTTGTAAGTCACTCGTAACATCTAATTAATTAAAATTTGAAAATGTTGTTTTGTAGGAAAAATGCCTCGATGATGACTAATGACTCGACAATCAACAAAGGCACCGAAGGGGAATAATTTGTTATGTTGGAGAGGATTCTAGTCCTACTGCTGCCAGAGAACTGGAACTCATGCCCAAGGTGGAGCCTATAATAAGGATTTCGCAGAAAAAATCGTCAGTTCCACCATCGCTCTACAAAGATACAGATACAAACACAAAATCCAAGGTACATATGCCCACCTGGATTAAACTTTACAATAAAATTGACAATGACGATTTTCCTGAATTCACCCCACATAGCGACCCAAAAGTAAGAGTCTTATGCGACCAAATTTTTCAAAATATCAAATTATCATCCATGTACATGGTAGCCTCCAAAACCCCAGTTTTACCCTACATAGAAACTTTAGAATGGATAATTAATCACACCAAGGATGAAAAATGCATGATTAATGATGTGACTGATCATTGTGTTGGTGTTTTTCTGCCAATGGAGGTCAACAAGTACTACAAACTCAAACATCCCACAGTTTGGGTCAATACCGATTTAGTGGTTAAGTTCTATGAGTAACACAACACTAATCAGTTGCCAGCATCATGGTGGAAGGAAGATAGGAAATTTGTGAATAGAGCATCCAGGTGGTACAACACTATAAACCTAAGATAACTATACATGTTCCTCATGGCCTTGATACATCGATTGTATGGGGAAAAGGGTTGCTCCAAGTTTTCAGAATCCTGGATGCCCCTAGCAAATATAATAGGCATATATGGAAGTGTCTTCAATTGGGGCACAATAATTTAAAAACAATTGAGAATTAGGGTTAAGGAAGCACATAAACCAAAAGTAGGAGAAGTCTCCTCTTTATTTATGGCCTCATACCTATTAGATGCAATGTGAGCTAGAAATGTATTCCTAGGGCTAGGGTTAAGCTGGATTGTCTCAGAGTTACCCGTCGATGTCTATTTCAACATCTTATGGGACAATAGGTATAATAAATCTTACGTTGCAATTTGTGATGAATTTTTGGCTAAGGTATATTTCCTAATATTTAAACAGAATTGTCCAAGGATTTTTAAAGCAACTAGAAATCATCTCTAGAGTAGGGCATTGGTACCTGGAAGGGAAAAGTACGTATCTAAGGATTTTCGGAGGCACCAGGGCCCCACATTTTCTTCCAGATTATGTGCCAGACCAACTGGTATTGGGGAGATTTGTTGCCAGACTATCTTGCAAGGTTTCAATGCCTCCCTAATGAAAGATAAGAAAAGAGCATTCATTCCATACAGATTCTATGTAGGCTATCATTTCATAAAATACACCACACAGGCGAGGAAGGAAGCCCAAATCCAAGTAGAATACAATTTGTACACAGGAAAATATAGGAAACATGATTGAAAAAACTTAGTGGGTTAACATGTTGGACAAGTAGTATCTTACTGGCCATATGCACATGACAATTTTGAAGATGAAATATTCACTGAAAATGCTATGGATTGGGAAGAAGTATGTTAGGATATGAACAATTAGAATGGTTGGAACCTACAAGATGAGTTTTTTTAGAAGAACAAAATGAAAATGAAGAGCAAGCAATAAGGAGAGTTGGAGCACTAGGGCTCCTAGCGGAAGGTGAGAGAGTATTTCATTAGCATGGGAAAAATACTACCATTCAAGTACTAGGTACACCAAACATAACTCCAATGGTACATATGAGAGAAGGGGAACTGACACCCCCATGGGACGCTTCACCTGGGGGAAACAATGAACAACTAGTTGTAGAGCAGGAATAAGTAGAGCAATCAGGACCTAGATTAACCACTATATCCTTAACAATGACACCATGTCAAAGTGCAATGGCACCAGTAATAGTTGATCTAATTACAATCTATGATGATGAAAGTTATGACTTTGACAATAAAATAGTTCCCATTATCAATGAAGTTGTTACAGAAATATTAGACACCTAAGTACCTCAAGGACCACAACCCATGGATATAGGGACAAACTTGAATACAAATGAAAGCATTGCTACCCCCTTAGGAAAAGCGTCACAGCCTCAATTTGGAGGAGTAAGTGGTCAAGAGAGTAGGGAATAGGAACATGACATAGGAAATGCCACCTCAGTAGAAAAAGGTGAGACACAAGACAAAGAGTAGGAAGTAGCTCAAGAAGATAAAGATGAAAGTAATAGTGAGGGTTCTATCCCAGAAGAAAATACCCCAAATAAAGAATAAAGTGAGGAAATTTCAGATGTTGAAGGGAAACTTGGAGGTGGCACACCCAAAGACAAAGGGAATGAAAAGAAAAATGACAGCAAAGAGTTTGAAGAAACCACAATAAAGACTCCACGCCCTTCTTCACCCAAGGAAATGACATCAACCTCAACAATGACAACAAAGACTATGACATAAGTTATCACTAACACCAAGCAAACCAAAGAGGTGCCCCAAGATACAGAGACCGAACTCACAAAGATCCCTAAACAACCTTATATAGCACCAATCCAAGGGCATGCATTGGGAAGAGATGGAGAAAGCATAAACATTTGAGTATCAACAATTTACAAAGGTAAGGAACCAACCCTTGAGCACATTCATACTCTAGGTAGTCTGAGCAATGTTATCTCATGGGGAGACCAACCCCTTCCAGAACCTATAGATGAGATTACTTATGTGCAAGCCATAACATATGACAAAAAGAGGTAGGTGGTGGTCAATTGAATAAGCAGAAAGAGAAGGCTTACTCTGGATAGCGCTATGGTGATCACTACGGAATAAAAAATGTTGGATTCCAAGAAATATGAAGTGAGTGAACTACTTGGAGTTGGAATGGCCATATCCAGTGCCACCATTGATAGAGAAAGAGATGATGAGCGAGAAGAATATCCCATGAGGGTGGATCTTGTCCATCTCAGAAATTAGGTCGAGTATTATCAGGGTACCTCACAAGCGATCACTTTCATGAGAGAAGAGTTCAGAGATGGGTACAATCGATTTAAACTGGACAGGGACATATTTATGGATCAAACTGTAACCTATCAAAAGGAGACCTTGCTTGGTCTAATAGAGAACAAAGATATGATGAGGTGGTATAAAAAAGCACACAAGGCCTTCACACAAATTGAATACATTACGGAGATCCAAAAGGGTTGGAGTGAAGAGGAGCAAGGTATCAGGATGATCACTGATACCAATTTGGCTAGATTCCAAAAAGTAGCAAAATATTGGACACAACTAGTGGCAGAGCCACAACAAAATATGAAAAACAAATGGGAGGAATGTCTCAACAATTGGGAAAAGATAATTTAGAGGATAAAAGATATTCAACTCCCTAAATTTGGAATTCCTAAAGATTTTGTGGACCTCAAAAACATAGTCAAGCAGCTAGAGGAGTAGGATCGAAAGTTTGAAGCTGATGTTCTTGAAATTAAAACTTTAGAAAAGGGACAAGTACGAAGGTTTACTGATGGCCCGATAGGAGAATTGACACTCATGCAGTACTTGAGTGTTGAAATGAATCAATTCAAGCATCGAGTAATGGAGATGAGAGATGAGATTAGTGCATGAATGGAACAATACCAATTTCCTTACCTCCATACCTGCGAAGATATTTTTTCCCAATGGTACGAGTATGGTCGAGCAAATCCATTAGGATTATAGGAAGTTTACTAGAGCTTACACGTGGATGAGTCCACTCTACTAATTCTTTCCTTTACTTTAAGTGAAATGTTAAGCTATTTTTAGTAGGTCTATTTTTTATAAATAAAGACATTGACCTCATTTTGAAGGGTCGGTGGTTTTTGTAAGAACTGGAGAGTTAGACATAGAATTATTTTTAAATTTTAATATTGAAGCTCATACCAATATGGAGACAAATGTTTTCCAAAGATTGTGGGTAAAATTGATCTGTGGATCATTCTGCAAACAATTATTAGCTACAGGCCCTTTAGTAAGATTGTGATTATGTTAATTTATCTTGAATAATTATAATTTTAAATGAATCTTGGTTTAAATTTGATGGTGTTCCTTTATAATTCATATAGATAAGATGCATAATTAATTCTAGTATTTGTGTTACATGTGATTTGTGTTTAACTGTTTCTCTATTTCTCTCTCAAACAATATTTGTCGATTAGTTAATAATAGTATTATCTGCTAATATTTATTAGGCTCAAGTATTTTTTGACACACTGTTGACAGAGGGTTACCCCGTGCTTGGTTTTCTTCAGATTTAGCCATTTAAGTTATTTATGTTTCTAGCATGTTAGAATATTAAATAACAAAAAATCCCCAAAAGAGATACACATTCAGAAAGGAAACTTTCCGCAATGACACTTGCATCCCATCAAAACTCGTTGGATCATCAATCCGGAGAATCACGCTACTTTAAAAATCTAAGAATCTAATTGGGCCTCGTCTCTAGGCTTGATTCCTACTGTTGAGTTAAAGGGAATTTAGATCTCAACAAAATTGGTGCTAGAAGGATGGATTTAATGAATGCATTGCCAGTCAAAACGTTCTTTCAAGTAGATATATATCACAAACAACCCACATGCATGGCTAGTCTTTCTTAGGATATCCCTATTATAGAAGGTGCCCCCACCACCAATGATTCACCACATTATGAAGACGATTCATACCTTCACCAAGATATACCCTATGTGATCCCACATGAGTAAATCAAGGCATTTACGAGGGTTTCTAGAGATTATGCTCAACATATCGAAGCATTTCCATTAGCTCCTTTCTTACCCTGCAAGAAATGAAACTGTAGACTAGTTTTCGACACCCATGATCACGTGTTTTTCCATACAATCAAGGATTTAGTATATTTCTCCTTGACTGAAATTGATCAACCTCTCAATTTTATTCTCGAGACACTAGTTGTTACCCTACCTTTAGGTACCTACTCCAGGCCTAATAATTCTGACTCTGAAGAGGTAGGTTCTAATTCAAAAGACTCAGATGATGAGTCAGACAATATGGGAGATAACAATGAAAACATCCCAAAGGGTAATGATCAGCCTACAAAAAATCAACCATGATTGGCCAGGGATGCCTTGGCCATATCAATATGGTTGCATAATTTACCTAGGCATCCAGAGAATCTTCTTCCTGAGTTCAACGTTGAAACCTATGGACTACCAGAAGATCACATTAAGAAATTTATTATGGAAATAATATTGATGAATGTCCAACACAATCATGTAGTGTGTTGACTCTTCGCTTACACCTTCAAAAACGCAGCCTCAACATGGTAGTTCAACCTCTCGATTGGTTCCATAAACAATTGGAAAAAATTCCAGAAAGATTTCCTAGACAAATTTGTTGAAGAAACAACTACCAGGGCCTTGATGGTCGAGCTCTTCAGGGATACCATGGGACCTAAGGAAAAGGCCAAATATTTCAATCAGAGATTCAAAATAATCCTCAACAAATTTCAAGTTGATGCTAACTCAAGAGCTACAGATTGAGGTATATGCTAACGCACTACCAACCTCTATCTCTATGTTCATCAAAAGAGTTTCTAAACCAACTCTGGCCGAGAATTTTGAAGAAGCTAAAATCATTGAATTTCAGGTGAAGGGATGCAATTTAATACCCCCAGGTTGATCCCCATTGTAAATATATGTTTTTTATATAGGCTGGTGAGCCAGGATATTATAGGTCGAAGTGCCTATGTGATTAGTAGGTTGGAGAGCCTAGATGCTAAAAGTCTAGTGGGCCTATTATTGTAATATGAAATCATTCATGTTATTAAAAAAATACATCACTACTGCAGACCATCGAGAAAAAAGAGTATGGGGGGGATAAACTCCACTAGAAAGGGAAAGGAGGGATAAGAATCTATAAAAAGGGCTCAGTTGAGGTGGCTTGAGCCCAAAGGATTATTTTATTAATATTCCTAAAATACTAAAATCCAAAGATATGGATATAAAATATATCTTAAGTTCTAAAGTGGGGAAACATACCCCATGTGGGCCCAAGCTAGTTCCCAACATGACAAGTGTCAAGTTGGGAACATGCAAATATAATTAGGCAAATTTAGTTCATTTTTCATAATTCTTAATCATTATGCCATTATCCTCTCCTATCATATGTACCTTGCTTCCATATCCATACCTGTACATGGGACCTATAATTTTTGAACTGATGAGGCAAGTTGTCAGGTTTGTGTGTTATTGAAGAGGTAGGTTGTGATTCCTGCATGTTATCGAAGAAGCAGGTTGTCAAGCCTCTGAGCATTCTGTCCAAGTGAGAGAAATGCTAGGAATTGTATTCCCAAAGTGCCAAGTTGCAGATACAGGGCTCTAAGACATTCTATCCAGCCTGTTGTTGAAGCCCCATAATGGAAGTGGGGCAGCCAACGGACTGTTGACCAGAGAATGGGCACACTTCCCGAGGTGGGACAGACATGTGTGGAATGAGAGACTATAGGTTGTCTGCCATAGTTGCCACCTTAGTTTGGGTATTTTTGTTGTTGAACGATCTTATCTTGACTTAGGATTCCTTTAACTGGTGGATTTTTAGCCCCATCTAGGGGGTGACCCACTACTGAGAGTTATGAGTAGTGTCATCTATGGCTAGGAGGAATGTGGAAGTTCTACACAAAGTTGGTGTTTTTTTAATAAGATAAGTGTCTCTTATGTATTTTTGTAATTTTTGTGGTATGAATTTTTGTGTTTTTGTTATTGAATCTCTGTTATAATTATGTTTATGAATTATTGTTGGTATCTTGCATAACTATGTTCATATGAAGAGAATTTTTATTTATTAAATTTGTTGGTATCAGAGTTTGGAATTTTATGTGGTATTTCCCAACACGGAGCTGGGGATGATACATGCAAAGATAGCCAGATATCCTTAGCAAATAAGGAAACTCAACAACCATCTAGGAGAGGAATTTCGTTAACCCAACCACATGGGAAACAAGCATAGAAAAACACCGAGAAGGACAATGCAGATATGTAGAGTCTACAAAGAATGGTTAAAAAGTTATCCAATGAGATCATAGACATAAAGAGGAACGAAGGGGAAGGTACATCAAACCCTAGGCCTTACAAAAATTTATTTAGAAAAACACTTCCTTACAAAGCTATTGAGCCTCCTCCGACCAAATTAAACATTGACTTAGGTGAAATAGCCTCAAATTCTTTTTGCAATTATGATCAAGAAAATCATTCAGAGAAATACTATCCCCAATGGATGAATTCCATGAACTTATTGGAAAAAATTTTCCTGGATGGTTGTGCCCTTACTAAGTAACCCAATGATCAAACATCAAATGTAACAGAAAATGAGGTTAGTGAGCCTCTTGATCAAACCTCCATGGTGTTGTGGGATGTCATTCAATCGTCGTCATTTGATGGTCCCACTGAAGAGGAAGAACCACCTAAAATATTGGTAGTCCAAACAAGGAGAAAACTACCTATCACATACAATCAACCTATCATAGCATAAGCTCCCAAAAATCTTGAAAGAACCACTTTGTCGACTCAACCACCCGTGACACTTAGTTCTGCCCTAAAGTTTCAGACTCAAAAAACATCAAAACTAGAATATAACATGGTAGAGGACATGAAAAACATGAAAGGAAATATATATGTAATGGATCTATGTAGGATTCCTCAACAAAAGGACCTTTTGTTGCAATCTTTGAAGGAAGATGACAAACCCGTGATAAACCTAAACTCAAGCACCGAAAAAGGAACCTATGGGGAAACCAACAAGTCTAATGTAAACACAACATCTACTGATAAGAAACCTCGATCATCTATCCCACCATTTTTGTTGACTTTTGAAATTTATAAGAGAAATTTGCATAATTGCTTAGTTGATTTTGGGGCATCTTAAAATGTCATCCCTTTGTCAGTGTGTAAGAAGTTGAACGCAACTCCCACCAAAATTAATACACACATAATCCAACTAGACAGAACAAAATTTAAGGTAATCAGTGAAATGAAATATGTTATGATTTGAATTTCCTCTAACCTTAAGTTTCACCAAGTCATTGATATCATCATGGTTGATATTCCAGAAGCCTACGATATGCTTTTAATTTGGGATTGGCATGCAAAAATACATGGTTACTTTAGCACTATCATGTTCCACCTGTGGTTACCACTCAAGGTAAATCCTAACATGATCATAATTAATAGGGAGAAATATTTGAAACATACTGTCATAGATTTGGAAGCCCCGAATGAACCTTCCTCTACGAAATTTCCTGTGTTAGGAAATTATTCTTGCGAGTCTGACTTTGGGAATTTCTCACCTTGCTTATCTGAAGTATTATTCTCATTGAAGTCAGAGTTTCCACTTCAAGAAAACTCATAAATAATTGAGAGATATAGTAATCTTGAACATATTTTTCATATTCAGATCTTAGAAGACAAAAAAAAAACCTCGAGTGTGGACCCTAACAAGAAAGTAACAAACTTCACGTCTGAGATTTGGACTTTTTTCTTTGATGGATTCAAATCCTAGAAAGGAGTTGGTGCAAGATGCTTTTTTATTGATCTGGTAGGAAAATGCAATTTCTTATCTTGTATATTGTAGTTTGAATGCACAAACAATACTATTAAATATGAGGGCCTAGTTCAAGGACTTAAGAAAGCTATTGACCTAAACATCAAGGAACTAGTTGTCTTCGGTGACTCGGAAATCATTGTCATATAGGTAAAAAACAATATCCATTGCAATTATCCTCACTTAAGAAACTATCGACATGCAGTACATGGATTAATAGATAACTTTCTAGCATTAAACATCACAACAATCCCTCAATCAAAGAATATACTTGGTGATTCTCTGGCTATGAAAACTTCAAGATTATCTCCCTTCAAATATTATGAGGCTTCCAGGTTTACCATTGAACTATTATAAAAACCTTCCATCCCCAATAACATCACCAACTAGAGGGTATTTGAAGGGGAAGAACAAATTATATATGTCTTGACCAATGGAAAAAACTTCAAGGACTTCGCTATCGATGATGAGATTTTCCAAGAGATACTAGACAAGCATGAAAATGTGGGGCACAACGAAGATAAATACAATAATACAATGCAACTCAAACTCCATATTATGTTGAGGGGAGTATTCAACCTTGAAAACCTTTTTGATTTATGAGAGAAATTTAAAAATCCCAAGAATGTCAAAACTAGCAATTCTTGTTCAGCTTATGAAGTCATAAACCTAGGAACTGTCGATCATCCCAAAAATATTAACCTTGAGAAATCATTGTCTCCTGAGAAAAATAAGGATTACCTAAAGTTATTTAGGGAATATCAGGGTATTTTTTCTTGGTCCTAACAATATTTGAAAACGTATGATACTAGGATCATTCAACACAACATTCCACTTAAACCTGAGGTCAAGTCATTCCAACGAAAATTAAGGAAATTCCATCCATATCTAGAACCCCTAATGCATAAGGAGCTCAAAAATATATTACATGCTAATATAGTATTTCAATTGAGACATTTTGCATGGGTAGCCAACATAGTTCTCGTTAAAAAAAGTCAGGATAAATTTGTTTATGTGTAGAATTCAGAAACTTGAATAGGGCTTTAGAAAAAGATAATTACCTTGTTCCCCCCATGGAACAACTCCTACAGACTGTGTCTGGATATTAGCTTTTCTCACTTTTGGATGGATTCTGAGAATATAACTAGGTTTTGGTATGGAAATAGGATAGATTGAAGACAACCTTCTAGACAAAATGGGGAGCATTCACCTACAAACGCATGCCATTTGGATTAATTAATGCAGGAGAAACCTTCCAAAGAGTTAAGGATGTGTCCTTTAGAGGATTAATAAAAAGGTGTGTGTTAGTTTACTTAGATTATGTCACTATCTACTCCAACAATAGGGCAGACCACATTGCTCACCTCACCCAGATTTTTGAAAGGTGCAGAAAGTACGGTATCTCCTTGAACCCAAAAAAGACCATATTCGGAGTAGAGGAGGGAAAAATCCTAGGTCATATTATTTCTAAAGACGACATCAATATTTACCCTGAACGAGTAAAGGCAATTTCACAGCTTCCGCTACCTCACAATAAAAAGGCTATGCAAGATTTATTTGGGAAGATCAATTTTGTAAGGAAATTTACACCTGACTTTGCTAAAATAATTAAACCATTTCAAAGGATGATACACGAAGATTCGGAGTTTAAATGGAGTGAGGAAGCAAGATATTCCTTCAATAAAATCAAAGCCACTGTTTTACGAAGCCCTAATTCAACAAATATTTTTTCCTCTATAGTTTTTCCTCAGATCAATCTTTAGTCATGGTCCTCACTCAGAAGGATGATGAAAAAAATGAGGTCGTTATCTCTTTCATGAGAAAAAATCTCGAAGGACCTGAACTTAATTACCCAACTATTGATAAACAAGCATATGTTGTCTATAAGGTAGTAAAGAGCTTCATATCCTATATCCTGAAAAACCATACAAAGGTTATAGTGCCTCACCCGATAGTAAGGTCACTTTTCATGGAACAGTAAATGGGAGAAGGGAGAGGAAATTGGATGGCTTTCGTCCAAGAATTCGATCTAAACATCAAACTATCAAATATAGTTAGGGTCCAAGGGTTGTTTAAACTAGCCGCATAATCCCAAGACCTAATAGAATCAAAAAATTCGGGTTGGGAAAATGAGTTATCTTTATGGTGTAGCGAAGTAATGTATATCCCAATTGGGCAAGACTCTTGGTATACTGACCTATCAAATTTCCTTCATCATGGCACTTATCCCAAACATCTAAATCATAGAGAGAGGAGAACACTTCGGTTAAATTCCACTCAAAATTTGGTTCTATTCCACATGAATTATGATGGTGTGTTACTAAGGTTCCTTGAAAAATAAGATTCTAAAAAGGTGTTGAAAGAACTTCATGACGGGTCTGCAAGAGGACACTTCATAGGACAAATCATTTCTCATAAAATACTGAGGGAAGGATGTTATTGGACAACTTTTTTTAGGGACACACACGCAAAGTTTTTCAAGTAAGTGTTGGAAAAGAGAAGAAGGCATTCATCCCACTGCAACCAGTGACAATTTCAAGACCATTTGAGAAATGGGGAATAGATGTTATAGGAGAGATAAACCCAAACTCTTCCAAACAACACAAATATATACTAACTGCAATTGATTACTTCACAAGGTGGTCGGAAGTTATTCCCCTTACCCAAGTCATTGAAAATATAGTAATACAATTTTTAGAACAACACATCATAACAAGGTTTGGGGTACCTTTCGTGTTGGTTTTTGATAATAGTGCATATTTTTCTTCCACTCTTTTGACTAAATTTTCTCTAGATAAAGGAATTATTCTGATATACTCTGTTAACTATTACCCATAGGCAAATGGTGTTGTAGAGTCAACTAATAAAAATATTGTAAGAGTCCTCAAGAAACAAATAGTAGAAAATCACCGGAATTGGAAAAATGCACTTCACAACGCTCTATGGGATGATAGGGTAACTCCCAAGGAAGCCCTAGGGAATTCTCCTTATTTTCTGGTGTAAGGAAAATAATATATCATGTCAAATAATCTATATCTCCCATCCCTAAAAATTTCTCAATCCTCAAGGGGACAACCCTCGTCAATCATTCAATAGAGAATATATACACTTTTAATGGTTGAGAAAGAAAGAGAACGAACTAGGAGGAAGTTCACAACTCACCAACATGTAGTTAAAAAATGGTTTGATAAACACAAGGTTGGGGATATTTTTGTTTTAAGTAGGCGATTTAGTCCTGAAGCGGTATAAAATCAATGATCCAAAAGGGAAACATTCAAATTTCCAAAACCTATGGCTTGGACCTTTCCAAATTGATGAGAAGATTGAGGTAGGCACGTGTTGATTGCAAAATATTAGGGGTGAGCTTGAGGCTCTCCCAGTTAATGGCCAAGCCGTGAAACATTTATTTTCATAGCTACCTTTCAGGCAGTCTCTTGTACCATAGTTTACCTTTTTTTTCCTTTCTTTTTGTTTTTATTGAATAGATTGGTCTTTTAGGTCGGTGTGTTCTCTTTGATTTTATCTTATCTTTTCTTTTGTTATGAATTTTGATTTTCTAGTTTTTTACTTTATTTCAATTTTGAGGATGATATCAAAGATGTTTTGTGCTAATCCTATGGTGTAATCTAGCTAACCTGATTCTCCCGTCCACCATATTTCAATACCATAGACAAATGAGAAGTTTCTACTAGACCAGAGATTCCAGCACACAAATAATTCATATTTGCATATGCATATCACTCGGGGAACAAAGAAGTTGTCTACCTTGTGGTGTGGGAATATTGAGGGAAATGGACCGGAGGAGATAATATATTATACCCTAGAAAGAGAAGAGTGTGTTGGAAAACTGAGAGGGGGGGGTGAATCAGTTGTTACCGTGCTTAAACAATTATGCTTCTTTTAAAATCTTTACAAGGCACTCCATGATGATCACAATAATGCAAGGAAATAAACAATGGCACATTCAGCATCAGTCACATATATGAGAAACACAGAGACAGATATTTCCCAAGGAAACCCATACAGGGTAAAAACCTCTTCTTCTTTATATGATAAGTATTATTTACATTCTTTACATTATCATACATATGAGCACCAACTCATTGTGAGGCTATAACCTCTGTTTTGCAAGATGCAACTTGCTGAGAGCGCCAACTCTCTGTTTTTCTCTAGCACCCACTAGAAGGAAGCACCAACTCCCTGGTTTCTCTAGCACCAACTCCCTGTGTTCAAGCACCCACTTGAACCTTTGAGGACACCAGTCCTCCCTAGAACCTCCCAACCACCCTAGATTATGAATATGAAATACTGAAACCTATTACAGTGATATAGTGTTCAATAACAGCTTACCAGACTCATCATTGTTCTACAAGATTTTGCTACTCGGACTTCCTCACTATCTTCCAGCATGCATCCGCTGCCCATTCTGTTCTTCTACTTTTTATGCTCTGTGCGCCATGTCCATTCATTGCACAGTTCTTCTTCTGTTCTTTTCAGCTGCTGCACTCTAATCCTTCTTCATGCATGAATCACCTTCAACAACAACATCCACAGCAACTCCAGCAACAACAACAACCGCATCTCTTCTTTGTACAGTGTATTTATAGCTTTTGTGCACCTTGTGCATGCAATGCATGCAATACCTCTACATACTCACACCGTGCTGATATCCTCCACAACTCGAGTTCTTTGTCTGATCATCATCGTGACTCTTCAGCTTCTCTGGCCATTTTTCCACTCATTCAGCATCACTGTATGTTATGCTGAGATTCCTCAGCCTCTCTGGCAGTTGAGACTCTTCGTCTTCTCCATGACAGTCGAGCTCACCTTCTCTGTTCTAGTTACAGGCTTCAATGCTCATCCAATTGTCAATCGCCTCCATGAGCATCTTCATCCCTCTTGAAGATTCCCAAAGACTCTTCATCTCCTCTGTCAATCACCCCGAAGTGTCTTCGAGTCCTCTGGCAGAAACCATCAGTGGTTTCTGGTAGTTACACTGTGACGTCCAACAGTAGCCCTCTGATCTCCTTCAGTTTCATCTGCACCGTTGGATTAGCTCTGAAGGATATTGTCATGATTTATGCATTTCGCACTTTCACAATTTGGAGATTCTACGATGAGGCATCTTGACTCTTCATGTCACAAGCTCTGAAAAGGAGCTTGGCTGCTCTAGCTCCCTCCTCTACGGGACCACAGGCAGTGACCACCGGTTATAGAGACATTTCACCTTTTCGGTATTTCATCATTTGTACTAGATGCAATCCCCAAAATTCTGAGGCGGAGCTTATCTGCACTAGGTCCTTCCTCCATGTGACCACAAGCAGTGACCACTGTCTGCGCTAAAAGGTGTTTAGAACTCATGGTCTTCATCGACCCTAATCAACGGTCCACGATCTTGATGAATCAATGGTCTAGCTATTTTTGCAATCTCGCATCTCGCTGTTCCTTGGATGGAGGCTCTCATCACTCCAAGTCACGATAGGTGAAACTTTGAGATGGAGCTCAGATCGACGGTCCACATTCTAGGTGATCTGACAGTCCTAATCTTTTTGCGATCTAGCATCTCACTGTTCCTTAGATGGAGGCTCTCATCACTCCAAGTAGCGATAGGTGAAACTCCGAGATAGAGATCAGATCAACAGTCCATGTTCTTGGTGATCCAATGGTCCTGATCTTTTCGCAAATTTGCATCTCGCGGTTCCTTAGATGGAGGTTCTTGTCACTTCAAGTCGCAATAGGCAAAGCTCCAAGATGGAGCTTAGATCAACGGTCCAGAACCCTTGGTGATCTGACGGTCCAGATATTATCGTGAGTTCGCATCTCGCAATTCCTTAGATGGAGGTTCTTGTCACTCCAAGTCGTGATAGGCGAAGCTCTGAGATGGATCTTAGATCAACAGTCCAGAACCCTTGGTGATATGACAGTCCATATCTTATCATGAGTTCGCATCTCGTGATTCCTGTGATGGAGGTTCTCGTGATTCCTGTGATAGGCGAAGCTCCGAGATGGAGCTTAGGTCAACGGTCCAGAACCCTTGGTGATCTGACGGTCTAGATCTTATCATGAGTTTGCATCTCACGATTCTTGTGATGGAGGTTCTCAACACTCCAAGTCATGATAGGCGAAGCTCCAAGATGGAGCTTTGTGGTACTCTGATCTTTCTCCACGCGTCCTCTTGATCAACAGTCCATGACTGTCCCCGATGGACGGTCAGGATTCCTTCACAGTTTTGGAGAGTTGGATGACTCTTGGACTTATCCGCCTTGCAGCTTCACCATATCTAATGGCTATTGAGCCTTCGTAGATATCCCAAATCTTATGGCCCAGATCTTCTCGCAATTTCGCCACTTTGCGATTTCATCACTTCGCGATTTTGTCCACCTTCGCGATTTCGGCATTTCGCATTTCGCCTCTTCATGCTATTTAATGAACATGGAGGTTCTCCCTGATCCAAAAATGGTCGGATCTTACACTCATATCTGATGCCTAAGATTTATTCTCCTCTTCTGTATGTTCTTCTTGTCCACAAACAGATCTGACAATCATCGGGGATTCTGAATAAGATCCAACGTTCACTATTGCTCCTCCTCTTCCATTATCACTACGTTGTTGATCATGGTGATATTTTCCATCATTGTTCTTGCCATCAATGACAAGCTTACTCCCAACTGTAAACCTTCCAACAATCTCCCCCCTTTGGCATTGATGGCAACCCTGAACGGCTGCGCTAATCTGTTTGGACCTCCAACTGTAGCATCCGATCCGGACCACTCGTTTTCTCCCCCTTTGACATCAATGTCAAAGAAAACACGCTCCCCCTGAGTTGTTGCAGTAATTTTATGAGGTATCAAATATGCAATCAATACAAGACTCCCCCTGACAGGATGGACTTTCTTACATCTGAGACGGGATAACACCCAGCTTCTGTCTGAGATAGTCAAATGGTGTCTTGGGTAGAGGTTTAGTAAAAATGTCTGCAATTTGTTCTGTGGTTGGAATGTAATGGACCTGAACAATCTGATTGGTGACCTGCTCTCTCAGAAAATGATATTTTATGGGAATATGCTTGGTCTTGGAGTGGAATACAGGATTTTTAGACACACTGATGGCACTAGTGTTATCACAATGAATTGGGATCGGTGCAGTGTATTTTACCTCCAAATATGCAAGTGTCTGAATCATCCATAATACTTGAGTGCAACAGGTAGCAGCAGCAATGTACTCTGCCTCTGTGGTTGATAAAGAAATGGAACCTTGCTTTTTACTAAGTCAAGCTACTAAGGAGTCACCCAGGAAGAATGCTCCTCCACTGGTGCTTTTTCTCTCATCAACATAGTTTTCCTAATCTGCATCTGAATAAGCAGTCAGCTGAAGATTTTGATTTTTGGGATACCATAGACCATAAGTCATTGTTTCTTTCAAATACCTGAATATCCTTTTGACAGCTTGCAAATGACTCTGTTTAGGTGTAGCCTGATATCTTCCTACCATTCCTACAGCATGCATTATGTCTGGGTGAGATGATGTGATGTACAACAGGCTTCCTATCATTGATTGATATGAGCTTTGATCAACATCAGGTGAATCATCATCCTTGCTTAATTTACATCCAGTTACCATAGGTGTACCCACAGGTTTAGAATCTTCCATTTGAAACCTTTTCAGCATTTCTCTTAGATATTTTTCTTGAGAAATGAACATCCCTTCGGGCCTCTGAGTAATTTGCAGACCAAGAAAAAATGGCAGTTCTCTTATCATAGACATTTCAAATTCAGACTCCATGGCAAAAGAAAACCATTGTACCAATTAATCCTTATTACATCCAAAGATGATGTCATCTACATAGACCAGTACGATGAGCAAATTATTATCCTCTATTTTAATATACATATTGTTGTCAGTTGTTCCTCTCTTGAACCCTTTGTCTTTGAGATACGTATCCAGTCTGTGATACCAGGTTCGAGGGGCTTGTTTTAAACCATATAAAGCTTTCTTAAACTTGCATACTAAGTCAGGGTTATCAGACAATTTGAAACCCTCTGGTTGTTCCATATAGACTTCTTCACTTAAATATCCATTTAGAAAGGCTGGCTTGACATCCATTTGGTAGACTTTAAACCTTTTATGACAAGCATAGGCAAGAAACATTCTGATAGCTTCTAATCTTGCTACGGGCGCAAATGTTTCACTAAAATCTAGTCCTTCTATCTGAGCATAGCCTTTACAGACTAACCTTGCTTTGATCCTGATAACTTGTCCTTGCTCATTCAACTTATTCTTAAAGATCCATTTGGAGCCAATGACGTTTTTACCTTCAGGTCTTTGAACCATCTCCCACGTATTGTTTTTCTCAATCTGATCAAGTTCATCATTCATTGTTTTAACCCAGTGATCATCTTTGCTAGCTTCATTAAAATTCTTAGGTTCCAACATGGATATGAAAGCTATATGAGATTGTTCGGTGGTTTTGATTAGCTTTCTTCTGGTTTGTACACCTTTGTCTTTTTCTCCAATTATCTGACTTGCAGGATGATTCTTTTGAATGATTCTTTTGAATGATTGTTGATTTGAATCTATCTGAGTGTCTGAGACTTCATCTGATTCAGAGTATTCATTTTCTGATTCTTGGACCTATTTATCATCAACTTCAACTGTGTCTTTTGTAGAAGACTCATTTCTATACATCTCTTTTGCTGGGATTCCTTCATCAACTTTTACATCAATACAGTCAACCATTTTATGCAGCCTCTTATTATAGCATCTGTATCCTTTATTGTTTGTAGCATACCCTAAGAAGATACCTTCATCAGCCCTGTCATCATATTTTCCAAGGTTTTCATCATTATTCTTTATATAGCATTTACTCCCAAAGACTTTGAAGTGTTTAATTGAAGCAGGTCTTCCAAACCACAGTTCATAAGGTGTCTTGTCACTTTGTGGTCTAAGGTGGGCTTTGTTAAGAACATGGACTGTTGTGTGTATTGCTTCTACCCAGTAGGTTTGACCAATGATCTTCTCATTCATCATTGACTTGGCCATTTCCTACACTATTATGTTTTGCCTCTCAACTACTCCATTTTGTTGTGGAGTTCTTGGGATTGTGTATTCTCTTTGATCCCATGCTCATCGCAGAATTCCTTGAAGTCTCTTGACATAAACTCTCCTCCCAGGTCTGATCTTACTGCCTTTAACCTCTTCCCTGTTTGAGTCTCAGTTAAAGCCTTAAATATTTTAAACTTCTCAAATGCTTCAGCTTTTTCTTTGAGAAAGGAAACCCAAGTAAGTCTGGAGTAATCATCGATAATCAACATGAAGTAGTTTTCTTTCCCTGTGCCTTCCTGTCTTGATGGTCCACATAAATCCATATGAACTAGTTGGAGTGGTTTTT